>JASAND010014658.1:0-47461 GCA_030248195.1 Trissonchulus latispiculum
TTTTTTCTAAAATTTTGAAGACATTTTTCAATTATATTTGATCGCCGCCCCCCAACAATTTTTAATTTTTGGTCCCAAACAGTTTGGCGTTTTTGCACAGTTTTAAAGTGATTTTAAGTCAAAATTTTAGAAAAAGTTTTCAAAAAATGACCATTTTTCAGCCAAATTTAGCTAACTTTTTGGGCCCGAAAATCGCTGGGGGGGGGGTTCGGGGGGGTAGCGGAAAGTTGGGGGAGGGCAAGAATTTAATGACCAAAGTACCCCCCCCAACCATAGTTTCCCTGGAACTTTGGGTCTGGGGGGGGGTAAATCTTGGGTGGTTGGTGGTCGACCCAAGAAATGTGATGGGGGTACCCCCCCAATCCCCCCCCCAGAATTCGGACCTCAGAAATTTCGAAAAATGGCCTAAAAACACAAAATTTTCTGTATTTTAACGCTTTTTCGTCAAAACAAGGCTTGTTTTTATCGTTTTTGGCGTTTTTGCACAGTTTTAAAGTGATTTTAAGTCAAAATTTTAGAAAAATTTTTCAAAAAATGACCATTTTCAGCCAAATTTAGCTAACTTTTTGGGCCCGAAAATCGCTGGGGGGGTTCGGGGGGGTAGCGGAAAGTTGGGGGAGGGCAAGTCAAAAATTCTGGGGGGAGGTAAAATTGGTCAAAAATTTTGGGGGGGGTTACCTCCCCCCCCCCCAACGCCCCCCCCCCCAAAGGAAACTATGCCCCCAACTTCCTTCCCCCTCCCACCCCCCCAACGGTTTTTGGAGTCAAAAAGTTAGCTACATTTGATCGTCGCCCCCCCCAACAATTTTTAATTTTTGGACCCAAATAGTTAGTCATGCGTCTATCAAAATGTTCAGTACAGAGGAACTACGCCAATTCTGGATAAGTCGTAATTGTGGTAAGGACACGACTTGGAATTATACGTCTACGTCTTAGGAAGACGAGAGGAATCTACGTCATCGTTTTTGCTTAATGAGTACGCGTTAAACGGAAACAGCGTAGAGGTTCATACTGTGCGCAAGGAAAGAGCGTAGGCTGATAGTTATGGCGAGCGGAATTAGCGTAATCGTATTACGTCTAGTTTTACGTACGATTGGAAAAGGCGTACTAATGGTGTACTTTTTAATGGTGTACTGAAAATGTGTACTTTTTAATAGTTCTGTACAGATTGAATGTAAGGCTTAGGCGAACTGTACATCGCACGAGGATAAGATTAAACTTGAAATGCTACGTTTAGGTCTATTTCCACTTATTCACTCAAACGGCGGGTAATTAACGGGAATATTGTGGACGAATCACAAAACCTTTTGTCACCCTAATATAAGACTGCGCTACAAATGCATTTGCAAAGTACGTAAACGTTGACAGCAGTGTGACTTAAATTATTCAATCACACTATATACTATAGTATTGAACTATTCTAACTATTCAGACACACATAGACCTTCTGTCAGGAACAAAAGATTATTGTGTTAGTAACTGAAGTGGCACTTTAAATTGTGGTTCAAATTAGTGAAGTTGTTGACATATCTACTTTATGAGAGAAGGCAATATTTAGGGTGATAATTTACTTACTTAACTCTTTGGTTGGTAATAATATACAAATATGTGACCTTTGACCAGAATCTAACAAAGGCTTCGTACACAATGGAGCTGTAGTTGGTAAATTATTTTATTAGCACAAAAGAACTTACAAATAATGCCAAAATCATTCATGACAGATTAACATTAAACAAGTTTTTATACCCTAACTTTCCGATCTGAAACAAAGCCAGAAATTTAGAGTCAATACGAAGTCATAAAATCGTCACACATTTGACATATGGTCATATGCAAATTCCGTTTTGATGATGAACATGAGGTTACACGCCTAATTAAGCGTATCAGTACATCGTAGTGTAGGTTAGATTATGCATACAATTTATGCGCACGTATTCTGTGTGATAGGTTGACCTATGCCAGGAATTTTCGTTTTATTCTAACTATTACGTATAGTTCACGTAGGAATGTGCGTACGAATATAAATAACACGCCCGGAATTAGCGTCATCGTGTACAAAAGACGTGCGGAATTTACGTCAGCGTACGCATAGGAGTTGCACGCGTCAAGCGGAATCAGGAGCACTGCATTAACCATTACGAGCGGAAAGATACGTACTACACTTGCGACATTTCCAGAATTGGCGTAGTTCCTCGGTACTGAACAATTTGATAGACGCATTAATGATCATGAGGGGGGGGGAGGGGTATCCCTCAAAATTTTTGACCAAATTTAGCCCCTCCAAATTAAATTTCTGGACTTACCCTCACCCAACTTTTGACAACCCATTCCCCGAATCCCCCAAACCATTCTTGGACCCAAAAAGTTAGCTAACTTTGGCCCAAAACTGGGTCCGACACCTCCCAACCCCCCTTTCAGAAATCCAAATGGCACACGAAGACACGAAAGCGTAATATAGGACTGCACCACAACTTCACCAACTTCATTTCAAATCCATAAAAAGAGCACGGTTTGCAATAATTTTGAGCCAACACGTAGCTATCTACTTATACAACTATCACCGTTTCAAAAACAGTGACGTAATGTCATCAAATAAGAATCTCAACCCAGGTCTCAATATACAACTTAAAACTTCAAATTGTTCAGCAGAAACGATAAACTTGACATAAGCTATAGCTTAAATCATTTCTGCTTTCCAGACATGCACTTTAACAATCCTTTTACATGAAAACAGTTGTGTCAAATCAGTCAATTCGCTAAATCAAAAATCAAACATAAACATAACTAATGCCTTCAAATTGTTGTGCAGACACGCCGATTTAGCTTGACCCCTACATTAAAGCATCCCACCTCAATATTTCTTTCCTAAACTATCACTTGACTGTCGTTTTACTGGTTTTTACTTAAAATTTAAAAAATGAAAAACTAAAGAAAAACCAGCATAAATATAAAAAGAAGGATGGTAATCCATGAGAAACAAAAGGAACAACATGTCATAGTAGGCAAAAACAACTGCAAAAGTAATTAACTAAAAATAAGTCAGGGTGACACATCAATAGCGTCTCGTTTTTTTCGGGTGCCACACCAATTGCGAGCCAATTTTGCAACTTTTCAAGGAGACATATTTAGAAATAGACAATAAGTGAAGTGAAGTAGAGTTAATCAAATTACAATTTAGTAGTAAGACAGGAACCCCAGCAGGGGGTCTGGGCAGCCCCCCAGAAAAAACTGAAGTTTTTTTGAAAATTAGCAATAATACCGTAATAGAAATGTTCATTTCTTTTACCTCTGTGGTCTAATTTTTCAGTGGGCAAACTACTGGGCAAATTTAAATTTGAGTGGGCAAACTTTTGGCCGAGTGGGCAAATGCCCCCAATTTTGCCCAAAAAAACCGTGGTTTGGACGATTATTTCTCTTGAACAGAATAACAAAGCGCGAAACCAAGAAAATTTGCCCTCGGTAATTGTCTCAAAAATGGGTCGCCTTTTAGTGCGCACGCAAGACGTGGTAAGCATAGATGTACATTCTTAAACGGGTAGCTAGCTTTTACACGTGTTTAAGTATATATATATATATATATAGATATATATATATATATATATATATATATATATATATCAGTCAGTTTCTGGTACGTTCGGACTTGGTCAGTTACATGTCGCGATGGGTCAAAAAATTAATTTCGCTTATACTTCGCTCATTTGCAGGACCTATGCATTGTACTTACATGGCAAAATATGAACAAATTTGGTTCAGCCATTTTCGAGATATCAGCATTTGAAGTTGAGCTGTTTCTGATACGCAGACGACGTGGTTAGGATATTGGTTTCGGGCTGTTTCTTGATGTGCTAAAGGGCATCATCCAATGAATTCCATATCATAAATAAGGCCTACTATTGAGGTTTCTTTTGTGCTAACCAATGTGTAATTTCACTTTCACCATATTATGAAAAATGACAAAATAGGAGCACAGGAGGCTATATTATGTACATGCATTTGCATGCTTTAACACTAAAAAAACATTTTCTAAAAATAAAATAGTCGGGATTTTTTCAGTACTCTTTTCTGCTCCTATTAGCTATATGCATGCCAAATATGGCCCAGAAAAAGTGGAACTTCCGACTTCCACACGCGTTAATGTACGCATCGTTCACAACTCTAATCCCATCATGTCGTACAATTATACCCCAGAAGGCGCTATGAACGGATGCTAGTTCTCATTTTTTTCTGATCATGTTTGTGTTCAAACGGATGTTAGACATGCTAGTAAAGCTTAGATAAAGTGGCACCTGCTATGCTTAAGCCAATTTAAAAATCAAATCCCAAATATCACCTCACCAGGTCGAACAACCCGTAACACTAGAAAGGGCTATCAGCGGTTGTAACCTCTTAATTTTTTCTGAACAGGTTTGTGTTGGAGCGGGCGTTAGACATGCTATATAAAAAGTTAAGAAATAAATGATACATGCTATGTACGCCTTCGGCGATTTCGGATCAAATTTCAAATATTATTTCATCAGGTCGAACAACTCATTCCCCTCGATGCAGCTATTATATAACGGATGCAAGTTCTTGCCATCTATCTGGTTGGATTTATTAAACCTTAAACCTAAATTTTAAAGACGGTAGGTTGGACACTAACTTAAAGTTTACAGTGCATACCTAAGAAACTACTCGAAGGTGTTAATGGCTAGAAAAACCTGTGCTTAGTCATATGTCACAGTCTAAGTTATCTTCCAAACTATAGTTTACTTTTTGTTAATAAAGCTAACAGATAATTGTGATTTTCTTTATGGACTAACACGAACTATATGAAATTATTTTCACTGCATACACTAAGCAGTTTTTGCTTGAATTTACCGTACTATGGCTTACACACTCCGTTCGCACAGACACAGACACTTGCTTTTTATCTATTTTTTGAAATATTTCATGTAGGTTTTTAACCTGGAATCAAAACTTGAATTCAGTACGTAGCTGTCTCCAAAACTTAAAAGGTCACTTGTTATCAGTATATGTATGAATTTAAGAACCCGAACTCAGTCAGCTTCCATGAAATACGGAACATTCTTTATTTTGTAGTGATTTAAGCCTTAGTTGGTTTCCTTCCTGTTTAGGATTATATAACGAATCAGCTTAAATTTTCAAATTGGTCGAAGTAACCGGAAAGCTTTAACTGCATTTGACAAAGCATGATGCAAAGTCTGGACTTAGACCAGTGCAAAAGAAATATGCGTCAGCCTATAGTGACGATAGCAATTTCACAACTGCTGCGGATACAATAACATGGCATAGAACTTTTAAGGTACTCTAGTCTTCTAGTTGTCGCCCTTTCTCTTTCTTTTGCGATCTGGTGTGGCACCTGTATGTTGTCTGCTTTGGTGTGTTGGTGGTGAGCTTGTAAATACTGATCTCTTGGTGGAGGTGACACCCGAGTTTTCGAGTTCCGAGGATATATCCAGAATGTCATGAAAAGGGTCATTTGCTACGACATCAGAAACCATCACATTTTCATCAGTAAATACGTTTGGATCATCCAAGTAATATTCGTCGTCTACTGGCTGATCCGACTCCCTTATTTTCTCATCTAAGCTGGCTTCCGCTCTCCTTCTTCTCCTGGTAGCTTCTTGTGAGAAAAAACTGCTTATTTGTTGCCACTTTAAACATTCTTCGGGTAGAAAAATTTTGTTTCCGTTGCAATCTCTTGCTTCTCTCATACTGGCAGCAATAGCTTTAGTCTCCAACCTACTGTCTTTAAAATTTAGGTTTAAGGTTTAATAAATCCAACCAGATTAATCCAACTCCGTTCATAGCGCCTTCTGGGGTTTAATTGTACGACATGATGGGATTAGAGTTGTGAACGATGCGTACATTAACGCGTGTGGAAGTCGGAGGTTCCACTTTTTCTGGGCCATATTTGGCATGCATATAGCTAATAGGAGCAGAAAAGAGTACTGAAAAAATCCCGACTATTTTATTTTTAGAAAATGTTGTTTTAGCGTTAAAGCATGCAAATGCATGTACACAATATAGCCTCCTGTGCTCCTATTTTGTCATTTTTCATAATATGGTGAAAGTGAAATTACACATTGGTTAGCCCAAAAGAAACCTCAATAGTAGGCCTTATTTATGATATGGAATTCATTGGATGATGCCCTTTAGCACATCAATAAACAGCCCGAAACCAATATCCTAAGCACGTCGTCTGCGTATCAGAAACAGCTCAACTTCAAATGCTGATATCTCGAAAATGGCTGAACCAAATTCGTTCATATTTTGCCATGTAAGTACAATGCATAGGTCCTACAAATGAGCGAAGTATAAGCGAAATTAATTTTTTGACCCATCGCGCTGTAGTCGGCTTGTACCAGAAACTGACTGATATATATATATATATATATATATATATATATATATATATATATATTTACATATATAATTGTATCTATATATATATATATATATATATATATATACATACATACATACATACATATATATAGGGACTAGGCACAGTTGACTGGTTTGCTGGCTATATCTTTAACATTAGAGTCTTAGCCAGTTTTGATAGTCCCATTATTTTTAACACCAGAATTAGTCAGTCAACTGCGACTGGCTAATTCTTAAATAATCTTTGTGTGCAAAATTTATTTTGCTAGACGCACTATAATGTTAATGGGGATTTATTACAATTTAACTGAACGTTGTCTCTGCACAGGTGCAATCACAAATGTGAAAGGCGGGGGGGGGGGCGCACACACACACACACACATATGTATATATATATATATATGTGTGTGTGTGTATATATACATATATATATACATATATAATCTACACACACGCATATATATATTTATATATATATGTGTATATATATACATATATATATAGGGACTAGGAACTGTTGACTGGTTTGCTGGCTATATCTTTAACATTAGAGTTAGCCAGTCTAAGCCAGTCAACTTTGATAGTCCCATTATTTTTAACACTAGAATTAGCCAGTCAACTGCGACTGGCTAATTTTTAAAATAATCTTTGTGTACAAAATTTATTTTGCTAGACGTACTATATGTAAAAGGGATGTGTTATGCAAATTAACTGACACGCTATTGCTAGACGCACTATAATGTAAAAGGAAATGTGTTATGCACAGTAACTGACTGGCTAGTGCGATACGCACTAAAAGAAAAGCCAAAACTGCGTGTGCAAAACTGTTTTTTAAATGATTGTATGAGTTGAGAGAAATCTGTGTTCAAAACAATTTGGTTGCGATTTTCAAAATTTCACATTTTCGTTCATGTGCTGTAGCTGTAGAGATGCCACAGAGAGCTCTCCTTTGGACCTAACATGTCCTTTAGGACTACAAATATGGACAATTATTGATGGACGAACCAGTGCTGTTGAAACTGTCGGAATCTCGCAACATTTGATTTTTCGAAAAATAGCCAGTTTTTGAACTTGAAAGTAATTTTTCGCTGTTATCTCTTAAATTGTAAGCAATCGAAAAATACTCTCAAAAGCAAAGTTGCAGGTCTTGGTGAGAGGATTACAATGAGTTTGGCCGGTAGGGTGGCCACAGTGAAAGTTATGGCGGATTTATCTAATTTCTCTAAAACGCAAATGTTCACGCCGCGACTTTTCTAAATTGTTTTATAGGCTAAACTATGTAATTGTAACAAATTTGAGTAAATTTCAACGACAATTGCGCTTTTAAAGCCCAAAAACACGCGAACCCGAACCAGCACCTTAAGCATTGTAATTATTGTGAAAAAAATGTGTTCATTATGGTCCCTTTTTCCAGCAAACATCAAGTAATATACCTAGTATCACACCAACGCCTACAGGAGGTATAGTATCAAAGCGATTTAAAAAGAAATGGGGTCAGCAAAGCTAACAAGTCATACAAAACGATGCCAGCACAATAAAACTAGCAATGGAAAACTAAAAATGGGCAACATAAGAACGATTATATAAAACTAGCTTGAATTTTAACACTTTTTATAAAAAAACGGAGGACGAAAATTTTGTCCACATTTGTCCACGTTTGTCCACGTGGACAAGCCTTCTGTCCATGTCCACTGGACCCGCGGGTACCGGCGTCCACCTTCCAACTCTGTTCTCACAGTCACCTAGGATTGTAGTAGCATAATGTTATGCGGGGACAATCACGTGACGCTCCAAACCCAAAATTCTCAAACAAGGCAGGCGCCTGATCATTGCAAGTCGTACTTCAGAGTTCTTGATAAAATAAATGAACGGATTAAGCAGTACGTTGATATTTATAGCTGTTGTTAAAACGTTAATAAGGACAGCTTCATGATTAGAGCTAAGATTAGCCAGTGACATGAGGTAAAAGGTAAGATTTGGTAAGAAATAGCAGATAAAATCTGAAATTACGACATATAGCAGCACTTTGGTAGCCTTATTCTGTCTTTCTTTTGCCGATTTATAGATGCTGGCGGCGTGCGCATTGTTTCCTGCATGCATGCACACAAGAGCGCTAAAATATATAATAATGCCAAGAAAAATCATTCCAAGCTGCCCCCAGAAGAAGATATCATTGATTACAGGGGGAACAATCGTGTAGGTGAAACAAAGGCTGGACACCAATTTTGTTTTTACCACGAATAATGACGAAGTTAAGAAGAGTACAGCGAGACAAACAGAAGAAAACAGGCCAACACTGGCAACTACAATTAGATCTCGTACAGTTAGGCTTAAGTAAAATGCAAGATCTACACAAGCAATAAGTCTATCAATTGAAAGCAAAAAGTTGACGATTCCTTGCTGCATCAAACTGAGTACAATAATAAAAACGAAAGGAGTTACTGCGCACTGTTGAGGTGACCTGCTGTCGTTATTATGGCAATTTGCCACCAAATAGAGTCGCTGTGCTCCTGCCAGCAACAGCGCAAGCCCGTGTACAGTGTCAGCAATAGCCAAAGCACAGGGAAATACGTATTCCCTTCGTTGTAGCTTTCGACTGCTACCGATAACATAGCACAAACTTATGTTTACAGTGAGCACAGGAATACCCGCCGTAATTAACAGCAGCTGACTAAATAATGTACCGTCAAAAACGGTCGAATCTGAGCGGGTTGAGGAGTTGTTCATTCTAAATGCTTCACAGCTTGGACTATCTGTTTGCTAGTAGCAACTGAAATAGCTAACACTGCAGTTTTTTATTTTAGTGGCCGTGATGATATTGTTCACAAGCTTTTCGATAAACACAAATGTCGTATTTTCGAATGTGAACGTATAATATCTTAGGGACAAAATCAGCTTCTAAACTAGGCATGAACAAGTGAGATCTTATTGAGACAATTTTGCGCGCTAAAATCTGACACAAAATGTGTGTAGAAAACTGTGATCACCGCATTAACAAGGTCAAATCTTTGAAAACGTATTCTGCATGCAATACGAGTCGAAGCGGCAACATTTGGCATAGCTGGATTCAGCAAAGATGTCATATTTACCGTGACTCATTCACACTCAAGTTTTTTCAATACCAGTCTTTTCAAATTTTGAGTCAAACTCAAAGGTAATAATGTTTCGAAAAAATCACTTTCTAATTTTGAAAAAATGACTTTTAGTACATTAAAGCAGAAGCATATGCGGTCCTGAAAATAAAAACGAAAACGCTATTACCTACGACTGAGCGATAGACTGATATTTTGAAATTTTTGAAATTTTTCAAAATGCTGTATTGTATAAACGTTTTCCTCTCATCACGAGGATGGGCCTCTGATGAATATTAAATGCAATATATGTAATCATAGTTTTCTACACAAATTTTTGTTTCAGTCTTTAGCTGTGTTAACAATTTCTCTTTCTTCCACAGCTTTGTATTTCCTACTACAAATCATTTCTATTCTTTACATACGTCACGGTGGACGGACGGTGTATTGGCGGATTATAGCGACTTGTGAGCGCTAAAAGCGAAAGCGAAAGCAAATCTTGAAAGAAAACAGTTATCCGTATCAGTTATAACTTTCTAAAATGGTAAGCATTTTTTTAAGTGAATGCAGATACTCGGAATATTCTGGCGTTCGCAGCTAATCTCTTTCTCGGTCTGAATGTGCAGTTATCAAGTAATATTCTAATATATTTCTAAGCTTGTAGACAGTTTTCACTGAAAGGTTCACAACTGAGATTCATGTATTCACAACAACAGAAATTTAATTAAAAGAAAAATCGAATTAAGTTGAAATATTGAAATGAGGTAAAAAGAAAGCTGGTCTTCGACACTAAAAAGAAAATATTTTATTACAATTAAACCTTTCAATTAATGGGCAATTTAGCAGCAAGCTGACAATACATGTGCATAAGCAGTTTAGGAATGTGCCGAAAAGTAAACCATATAGAAAAGTTTAAGAAATTTTCTTTAAATTGCATATAAGAATGCTTTTACTGTAACATACGATGTTTCAGATTTCTAAGCCTTCTGTAACATGGTTTACTAAAGCAGCAATGTTTGTCATGGCTTGATTACTTACAAAATGACCGCGCAAGCAACAGTTTAACAAGCCAAGGAAGCAAACTATTGGTGACATCCGTTATCGAAACTATTGTTGAGCTGTGACAAACGAGACATGAAAATATTTTGATATGCTTTTTAAAATTGTAATTTAGTATGCATTGCTGTGTATTGTTAAAACACATTTCATACGTATGTATAGAGTAAACGATATTAAGTAGTACAAAGGAATTCTGTTTCAAGGAAGGAGTTTTTGTTTTCAAATAAATTGCTAAGTGATGCCACGGATTGCAAGAATATGTTCCCTAAACTAACGAGTATTGTTGAAATTATTGCCCTGGGGCTCAATTGATAGTTTCGGTATGAAAAGTAAAAAGCCCAAATTTTCTAATCTGAGGCGATATAGTGGACCATCTTTGTTTCGTCTGTTCTCTCGTCGGTGGCTGCAGCAACAATTTTGCCCAGAAGTATGTAAGCTCAATTTCGGTACCATAAATTATTAAGACTAACCTCACTCAAGCAAGCAGTCATACTTATAATCTACCACCACTCAGTTTATACAGTTTGGTGTTGTGAAGAATTGCAAAAACGATATTTAAAACGGCACCGACTAGAGTAGCTGAAATCGCTATTTCTAACTAAACCTTATGTTTATTTAAAAATTCCTAAATCAGCAAAACATACTATTCGATGGTGACTACAGTTGCACCACCTAATTTGTTGCTACAGGCATCTGATAAGAGCAATTGCTACTAATTGCTTCCCAAATGAAATGAGAAAATAACGGTTTTATATCCTATCTAGCGCTTTGTTGAGGTGTTCAATCATTACTGTACTGGAACGAATAATTTCTTTGTTAGCCACATTTGCAGAAAATTGTCATTGTTTTGCTCACGAGATTAGATGGTTCGAAAAATGTTTGCTGTCCCGTAAAATCGAAAACCATGTGACTGTTTCAGTCATCAATTTTTCACAATTCGTTCATTCCAAACATTCCATTACGTCTACCTTCTGCAAATTTACAAAAACGCAAGTTGGTTGTGTTATCATAGTACTAAAATATTAATAAAAATAGAATACTACAGTAGAATGTGATTATTGTTAATTTTTCATGTCCGAGCTACCAACCAACGAATTTGATGTCTGATAACTTTCGCCGTCGCTAAAAATCCAATGCTGCTGGTAACAAATCTTGGAACGTTAGCATGAATATGTTATGCTTGATTTCTCCATTTACTTTTTTACATTAGCTTATTTCTGGTCATTTTATAGACGTTAGGACCTCCAGTCTTCTTTTGAAACTAGTTCACGAACCTATTGCTGCATTTTGGTATTTCAGCTGTCCCAGTTTAGCTGGAACTTTCAATCCAATTGTGTGCTTGCTAGCTATCAATATTTTAATGATAGACCAAGGTATACTAATCTCATGCCTTTTTACGGCAACGCAAGTTGTTACTTCAGCATTCTGCAGTGTCATAAATTGTTGTAAACAGCTTCATTTATGACTCTGTCGAATAGACAGGATACAGGATTCGTTATCTGATCTAATTACTTGATTAGGCTAAAACATACTAATGCAAATCTTAACAACACCACAGTGAGAAAGCAAAATATTCGAATGTCACATTCTAGATAGCCAGTATAAACCAGAATTTGGAACACCCTCAAACGTTTTGTGCAAGAAAGCATGCCGCATCGATGGCAACAGAAATAAATCGGCGAAACTAAAATTGTAACATGTTTCATTAAAGCTCGGTTCACAGTGAAATAGGTTTAAGGTCTAAGGTTTAGGGTTTAAGGTTTAAGGTTTAAGCAGTTTGGCGGGAAGGTTTAACAAATGTCTGAAAATCATGTGATTTTTTATATCAATCCAGTGTGCACTCAAATCTCCACAGCTTTTAAAAACTTTTTGGTTCTGTTGATAAGTAAGAGATTCTAGTATGCATATAATGAAAATTATTAATTAAACCCTTCATATAATTCATTGGAAGCTTTAACCTAAATACAGAGTTAAACTATTTTTAGCTCGGCTTGCTTAACCTTTAAAACCTTTAAGCCTTAAACCCTAGACCTTAATCTTGAAACCTTGTGCAGCGTAAACCGGGTTTAAGATTCAGTTTGGTGGCATGCAAGCTGGAGATTTTACTCTTAGCGCACCACTTCAACAAAATCTTGTGCGTAAAGCAAAGCATTTGACCATTTTACAGATTACAGAGCGGCCGTCCCTGTGCAAATAACTCAACTATTCTGCTGTGTATTGGCGTATCTGGCTGTTATTTATTTATTATGATTTTGTAGCAATAATTTTGATTAGTTAACTGAAACTAGACCTAATGAGTAATTAAAATTAATAAAATGACTGCATTACTTTGTTTGCAGGCATCTGACAACTTGAAATCTGCAATCTGACAAACAATTTCAGGATGACTTGAGCTGCACGATATGTCGTTCATGTTCGCACTAGGGACAATTTCTGCACAATCTTCTCCTGAATCCGAGTCGTTCGGTTCTCCAGCATTCCATGTCAACTCCTTGGCTTCACAGTTTGGATCCGACGGATAAACCCATTTCCCTGCACAAAAAGGTAATTTACTTTTGCAGAGAAAAAGCAAGATGAAACCAAGCATATGCCTCAAGTTCCTTTCGAAGCAGTGTTCCAAGAGGGCAAGGGATACAACCAACTTCAACAAAGGCAAATATGGCATAAATTCATTTCAGAACCAACATAAATTTAAACGTATTATTCAAAGGCAGAAAACATAATCGCATCAACCCGATTAAAATCAGCTGTATTTTTGAACAAGCTAAGCTGACATCTGCGTCAAAGAAAGCTAAAATTTATTTTAGTTTAGCCTGAGCAACCTTTCAGAATTGCACTGACAAAAATTGCCACTAAGTAGGTACAAAATACGCAATGTATTGTAGTTATTACCTTCGTTTTGCGCGTCAGTTGCATAGTGCCAAGTAGACGGTACTGATTTACTCACTCTTAAGAAGAAAAAGAAATCTTAAAAACAACCTTGATAATTCACGAAATATCCGAACAAACACTAATAACTTACGATGTGTCCTATCTTTCTTCTGTTTAACTTTGTAAGACAAACCTTTACTGCAGATGAAAACTTTGTAGTGTGCCAATGTGCTCTCCAGCATGAGTGGTGGGGCTTTAGTGATGCTGCTATTTACTCATTCGGTCAAGCTGTCACTGAATTAGAGCTAATTGGCGATGAGCCTCAACACTAAACCGTTTATCATCACCGCTGTTTGGACGCTGCGAGAGAGGAAACGCGCTATAACTTTGCAAAAACTTGATTTGGACAACAAAGTGTTAATATCTGTGAAACTTTATTTCCAGTACGGTTGCCAATTTTTACTAATTTTAGCGTTTGTTTTGCTGTGGTTACCTACTTAGACAGCATGGCGGATACCTATGGACAAAATGTCAAGCTTTGAACTTTTCACTGAACTGAACTGAACACGACGTCTCTACAAAGCAGTATGTAAAGACACGACGTCTCTAACAAAGCAGTATCTAAAAGTTATTTTAGCGCGAGTTAACGTTTGACCTCAGTACAAGTATGAACGGGTGTGTTGAAACCTTCCAAGTGCCATTTCTTAGTTACTT
Source organism: Trissonchulus latispiculum (assembly GCA_030248195.1). Classification (NCBI taxonomy): domain Eukaryota; kingdom Metazoa; phylum Nematoda; class Enoplea; order Enoplida; family Ironidae; genus Trissonchulus; species Trissonchulus latispiculum. Next base: position 14,106 of record JASAND010014658.1, read on the forward strand.
TTAGTTACTTTGCATATCTAAAAAATTTACATAAAAATTTCCGGCTAAAACCTTGTTTTAAGGGCTTTAATCTTAATCTTATTCATCCTATCTGAGATGCACCTTCTTAGCCCACAGTCAGGGATAATGGAATGAATATTCAGTTGGAAGGATTTGAGCCGTAACTGCGCTAAACTCTAAAAATCAGTCTTGGATTTGGAGATATATGGAGGTATACAATCCTACATTAATCATGCAATCTGCGTTGTTTTCATTAGAAAGAAATTATGTATGCTCCGCCGTCGGAGGAGACGTTAGATTTGTTGCCCATGTACTGCCTTTGTGGCGGATAGTGAACGCTAAAGAATCCTCAATCCTCTTATGGTATCTTCTGTGGAAGGTTCTCCTCTTGAAATATTCCAGCCTTCAACCACACCTGGGCAATGGGTAGGTGGACGGGGGGGTGGCCACCCCAGGTCCCACATACGCACCGAAATGATACCTGCATGATGTTTTGAAGAATTGGCGCACCAAAATGATACCTACAGGATTTTTTGAAAATTTGGAATTTGACTGCCAAATTTGACCTATTTACGCATTTGCTTATGCACATTAAATTCTTCAACTCCCTTTAAATATCTACACTCCGGATTTCTGTTATCTACGCACCGGATTGATCTGATTGCACACCTACTTTGGCTTACCGACGCACAGGATTTTGGTTATTTAAGCACCTAATTTAACTTATCGACGCACCTGATTTGATATAACAGCGATCCGACATTTGGCATAGCCGCGTACCAGACTTGATCAGACTGCGCACCGGGGTAGGCCTACTGACGCACCGGATTCGGGTTACTGACTCATCGGCTTTTGCCTACTGGCGCACCGAATTTGGCCTGCTGACACCCCGAATTCGGCTTATCTACGCACCGGATTGATCTGACTGCGCACCGGAGTTGGCTTACTGACGCACCAGATTCGGCCTACTGACGCAACTGAATTTAGCCTAGCCAGGCACCAGATTTTGCCTAACTGCGCACTGGATTTGACCTACTGGCGCACCGGATTTGGCCTGCCGACGCACCAAATTCGGCTTACCGATGCACCGGATTTTTGTGTCAAATACTGATTATTTACACAAAAAATAAGTTTGCACAGTGAAAAAAACAAATTTACACAGCCAAATACCTGGGGAAAAATTGCAAAACTTTTTGTTAAAGTGCTCTGGAAAACAAGTTTCAAACCTTTCACATTTCAAAAAGCTTTAGCTTTTAGCTGGGGGCTACCGCTCCCAGACCTCCGCTTTGTTAGCTTTGTCTTCAACCATGGTTTTTTGCATCAGAGGTGCGTCATGAATGAATTTTTTCGTGTGACTGCCCCTGAAGCAAGTCTGACACAGTTAGCTTTAAGCTTGAACGAGGAAAAAATTGTGCACAAATTGTTGGAAAATTGTTTTTCAAACGTGATAGTTTTAAAAATTTTCAACCCAGACCACGCCTGTCCGTATTCTTACACATTGCTCACACTACGATAGCTGATAAGTTAATATTTTCTTAGAGTAAAGTCAGATGTAGCAGCAGCTTGCTAGTCTTGCTGATTTAGCACTTGAAAATTAGCAAACATATACAATATTCGGGATAATCGAATAAGCGAACATACAATAAGAACTGGCCATTCTTTACCCCATCAATTCATCGCGGAAATGCTTTAGATTAATTTCTAGGAGGAGTTATAACTGCAAAAATTCGTAAACTTCAGTCCCCCTCCAGACCCCCCCGTGGGTACTTTCGAAAATTTAAGCATGTTCCGTTAACATGTTCCGTTTTAAGTGAAGGATTAAATGACCACAGAGCACTATCCGCAGCGTTATTTTTAAGTCAAGGCTTGTGGTCTCAAATTACGCACCAAAACATAGAGTACGCTTTTTGAGGAAAACGCACCGGATTTCCACCCACGGACCGAGAAAAGTCTGCCCAGGGTATGCCTTCAGCGTGGTCAGCTATCCTCCGCGATGAGGTTTTAGGTGCACAAGGCGTTTGGCACTGAATGGTTACACAACTTTCCGTATTTCCGAGATCCTAACTCCATTAACGTTAGAGGCTTGACTATCATAAAACGTTGTGCTTTTCTGCATCGTGTATGTTGGCAGACTTGTTTGAACGTCGATGAAGTGCTACTGGAGCCAGAACGTCTAGAAACCGTGAGGCCCAGCTACCCATTGTGAATAGAATTCAGACGAAAGCAAAGTTATATTAGCTATGATTCCAACTCCTCAAAATTACTTTTCCCGACGAATTGAGGTTTGCCATTCTAAAGATCATTGCAGAAAGTAACTTACAAGTATTGCTTCAGCTCATCCCGATGTGTCTGGTTTAAAAAATAAGGAAAGGTGGATCTTGGGTCGGCATTTTGGCAATGTGCTAAAGCAGCACTATATGACGGCCAAGAACCTAAAACCTTATAGCATCCAAAGTTCGTCTTGTCCCAGCCTTCCGGACAGGTAAGCTCTAAACATGACAGATTAGCATATTTCATTTTACACATATATTGAAATATGGATTATTTTATTTAACAGTATTCACACATTGTGCTGGTAATAAGATATCACGTTTGCTTCTAAACTAAACCGATTTACGTCTAAAAATATACTGATGCCGTGATGGCATCTGGAAACTATTTTCAATCATTTGTTAAATAAGGATGCAGCTAATGTATGTTATGAATACATAATGTTAAATACACAAATGCATTAGTTGCATTTTTATTCTTGCTGGAGCAGGAATGTATAAAATGGAGACTTCTATGTTTAGTGTAGTGTGAATCATTTCTCCATTCGGAAGCTCTATCTCCAACACAGGGCTAGCTTAGGGTTGATTTTTTATACGAATTATGCAAATTAGGTTTTAGAACCTATTCAAGCAGCAGAACTGACAGCCGTCCCGCAGTCTTCGGCTGTCAGCAATCTAAACGGTTGCAGATTTTTGAGCACCAGTGTAGCTTGGGAGCTGTACATCGGTGCATTAGGGAACCTGATTAGGTACTAGATTGCGCTGGACATCACAAGTTCAGCCCGACATGGCAAGCATACGCCTGCTGTGGCTGTCCCTGGTGAGGGAAGTCAAGTGAAGTTGTAAACTAAACCTAGAGTTTCCAACGCGTTGATGTCCTGAGCTTCCAACAAAACCAATTTCGCAATTAAATAAAGAAAAGGTCTACAAAGGAATACTGCCCCGTTTGGGGCCTACTTGTTTACATTAGTTCCTATTATAGATTTCCAAATACTATAAAAATAATCTGCCGATTAGGTGAGCGACACCTGACACAATTCTTGTCTGCTTCGACAGCTTTATGGAGAGAACCGGCGGTTATGTTTTTACTTACAAGACTTTGAAGATGAAACACAGTGTAGTAGGAAGGTTTTAAAAATAATCGATATGTAGTAACTTTACATATAAGCATAAGCATTGACATGGGTCAAGTCATTACAAATACGCAGTAATATGAAATCAGTATGCATATGCTAAATGCAAAGATTTATCGTGCGCAGACATACCTACATTGCACGGTGTACTGTTTAAGAATGCACAGTCCGCCGGCTCGCTAAACATGTTCAGTGCACGCTTGAAGCATTGCTGTATTCCTTTAGACACTATCGTGCTTTCGCCACACCTGAAACGAGAGAATTTGAGTTAATGAGTAGAGGTCTGAAGATTCATGATTATTTTTGGTCTGGAAACCCGTTTTCTATGAAATGGGCCCTGTGCGCCCATAGAATCAAGTGTAAGATTAAATTGGTCGGTCTTCAAAATCTTACGGAAAAATAGGGATATGTTTTTGTAATTTAAATATAACTAGATGAAAATTTGGCAGCCCCAAAATGGATATTTTGTACAGCTGTGAGTCAACTATATCATAAATGCTACGAATACGAGTATTGACAATTTAATTTCCAGCTGAACATGCAAGCGAACATATAGTATTTTAGACCAGCAGTTTCAAAGTAGGTTCAAAAGTATTACCCGTGCTTGGAGTCACATAATTCAAACTCCTTGCGACAATGTTCAATGTAACAGCCATTGAAGAATGAGCATAATTTTGGAAGACTGGTCCAAATTTCAAATGGATTATATTTTGCGCATCTAGAGCAAACATAAATTTACAGCAAAGATTTCTACTAAACTGAAACTAACCCTAGTACAGTGTTAAGATAAATCAGATGGCAACCTACATGCATGTAGCAGCTACCATACTACTAAATTATGTGAGTAGATTCCTAAACAAGAAATGGTTCTAAACATAAACACGAAATAAACGATAAATGCTTCAAAAATTGTGTGGTATAATCCTTGAAACTTAATGTCTGCCTATAACGTCTAATGTCATAATACTTAATGTCTCTTCCAGAAGAAATATTCAACTTGACATTTGATTTCATAACAGTAAAACATAACTTTTTGTTACAGTATAAAACCATGAACTTACAACGTGGTAATGGTGTTTGAAGAGCAGGCTGCGGCTTCATCAAAGAAAACGTTCTGTCTTCTCAATAGCACCTGGTAACATTTTTTCGCGTTTTGTTTTGTTTCCAAAGTTTTGGCATTTGCAAGCCCTTCCTTCCAGCACCTATATAGTAAGAAAACTAAAGCAGATCTTTAACTCAGCTGCCACACTAAGCAAGTCAGCCGTGCTGTGATTATTTATGAAAAGGGTAACAGAATTCAATTACAAACATAAATTTTGCAGCAAGGAACTGAAGTCAGGCACTAAAGCAGGGCGTGATTCAGTTCGTATGCAAGCTCAATTATAGTATGTCGAATACCTGCACAATTGCTTACTTGGAAATTTTTGATGGGCAGAATTCGTAAAAACAACCCACTTACACCTCTCTGTGGTCGCTCCTTACAGTGCTTACAGCGGTCTCCACAAAGAGTTAATGGGTAGACCTAATTTGATAGCTTGTTTAACTGTCGTTACTCACTTTGCAGTGCACAATCTAGCAGTCAGTTTCAAGCAGTTGATATAAGGCTTAATTCTGTTGCTTCTGCTTGCTCCATCGCTTTCACTCTGTAAAAGGATAAATTCACATGTCAAAGTAAATGAGGAATATATCCTGCTGTGGCTAGGGAAACAAAGTTCTTATATTTGAAGTCCACTTTCCGTGTGCAATGATCTTGTGAGTTGGAAGTTGTACACATTGGATTCGAATTCTGGTGATAGCTCAAGCCGCTGTAGGGGGCAAAAGTTTCTATTCTATATGAACATGAGACAACTTGCTTCCCCATGTGTGTAGGTGGGACACGAATGTTTTGAAAATGAAAATGAAACTAACAGTTTGCTTTTCAATTTTTTTACCGATGGCTCTTAGATTTCTCAAAAAACCTATTTGGCGCAATGTACATATTTGTAGTTTCTTTCCAACTTTAGTTTACTAATTAATTATTTTTTAGTTTTTACCAAACCATCCCGCCATAATCTTTGTATTATTATATGATCGTGTAATCACAATTTAAAGATTTGCTAATAATGCTTCTTTATCTATTTTAATAGTCGACAATGAAGCACAAATTTTATTTCACTAGATTAAAGATGTCTTTAGTTTTAATAAATTGAAAGCTAATGGTAAGGAACCATATCGTATGGCTTACCAAATGCACCGTAAAAATAGAATCACGATAAATTGAAGATCCATGGTAATAAAGCAATACACCACTTACTGAACTAAACTGTAGCAGACACTGTCTAAAATGGTGGAATCAAAACAAGTTTCTTTAAAAACACGGAACTTTTGCTCAGCGAATAACAACTTTTTCTCTGAATCCGCCTTATTTTGTGCAGGATCCGACAGAAGCGTTATTACAACAACAACAAATTAATAATAAAATTCAGATAGGTTGGGAAACAACCACCATATTCTAGTTTTTAGCACAGTACCAAAACAGGACACCAATACAGGTAAATTGGATTGCTGCTCGAGTGATTACAACCGCTTGTTAACAAGCAAGATTTTCTGCAAAAGGTTAAGTTTCCGCTCGATGGACATTTCAGCAATTGTATAAATGCTGCCCAGCCAATTCTATTATAAAGCAGTTTTCACTTGCTTACGACAGAAAATTTACGTGCAAAACATTGAGCAAATAATTTTAATATTGATTGAAAAATTTTGTTTTAATAAAATAATACACTGCTGTAAAAACTGTAATACACTGCCAAAGAAATTTCAAGATAAATATGCATTCATTTAATTTCGTAAACTCGAAAATTATTGCGAAGCAGAAATAAACTGTTAGGCATGAGTAATCAACAAAAATGAAGAATCTATGTTTCCGGTTTTTCAATTTCCATTCCTACACGCACATATACACGTAATAATTACTTGAATTACAAACGGAAGTTCTTTGAAACAAAAGACAAGAATTCACACACAAATCATGATGGCCCTATGTTAAACCACTGCATACACGGTGAAATTTTGAAATTGAAATTTCACACTGGTGAAATCCATCTTCATCAAGCAAAGCGTTTTTTGTGGGCTGGCTTGTAGGATTATTAGCTTTTTGCCAAAAATTTAGAAAACAGAAAAATTTAGATTCCGTAATATGAGCTTGTTTAGATCAATGGACAGAGTAGCATAAATGTACAATTAGCTATGCCAAGTTATCCAGAGGCGGACATACATACACGTACAATTAGCTACGACCAGTTTTGGTTAATTTAATTTAAGCATTTCTGGATGTGTGAGGAGACGTTACGTTTAGATTTAGGGAATGTAGTTATTATGAGTATATTTGGGGCCAGGATTGTTGTCCGAACTTCGGATAACAGTATGTTTGTAATAATTATTGTGTGTAAAGTTGTCAGTAATAACTAGAGTCCATAATAATTTCCCTTATATTATAGAAGAAGAGTAAGCCACTAGAGGGCTCCTCTTCTTGGCATTGCGTAACGGTGCTCCGACCAGAATACGCGAATGTTCCCCCGTTTGGGGGGGGGTAGACAAGCATACCCCCCTCCGTTTGGGGGGGGTAGCTGAAAGAGGTCCCCGTTTGGGGGGGGGGGGTCGCTCAAGCTGGCTAAGTTTGGCTCATTCTGATTGGCTGTTGGCGACCCCCCCACCGAACGGGGACCACTTTTTGTGACCCCCACCCCAAACGGGGACCCATTTTCGAATCGAACAAAAACTACCGTAATCCTCTGCTCTACCCCCACACCAAACGGAGGGGGGGTTTCTGCGATGTGATTGGCTGTTGGCTACCCCCCCACCAAACGGGGACCTCTTTTTGGCTACCCCCCCCCACCACCAAACGGAGGGGGGTATGCGCTGTCGATTTGGTCGACCCCCCCAAATGGGGGAACATTCGCGTATTGTGGTCGGAGCACCGTTACGCAATGCCAAGAAGAGGAGCCCTCTAGTGGCTTACTCTTCTTCTAATAATATAAATAGAATTATGAACTCTTGGTAATAAGCTTTGTTGCCATCCCCAATTTTCTCTGTTAAGGTGCGTGTACCGCTTTGTGTAAATTCGATTTTACATGCTTCAATTCTTTATGAAAGGGATGAAACTTTCCAAATATATTATTTTGGTGATCTTCAACATTCTGGTGTAAAAGTTTGGGTTGATACCAAATAAAATGATTTTACATAAATTAAAGATTTGCAAGGTCCGAGAGTGTGTGCATGTCAATTCGTCCCTAACTCGCTTACTCTAACCAACTGCGAAACGCGCCAGCAGTCTATTTTTCAGCACCGTGAGTTTACTTTTGAACAAAAAATATAGAATTGACAAAAATAAGAGAAATAACAAATATTACAGTTCCAGAAAATATGGAAATTCCAATGACCAACAAACACGAAAGAGACAAAAATAAACAAAACAACATACAAACCCAAAAGCCCAGACAAGGAGAAAAGGCAAGAGGGTCAGCCCACGACGACTCCCTAAAGTATGGCGGTCGGCAACAATCGTGAAAGAACAAAGGTAAACCCGACCGTACCCCGCCAGATCATAAGTAAGACTGACTGAAAATTGCGCTCAAAACTGGAATTCAGACAATTAGCTAAGGAACCGAGGTTCCCACACGAAAGTACAATTTTCATTTACTGTTCGTAAAGATAGCACTACATTTTCAATGGATTTAGATGAAATCAAGGGAAATATCAAGAAATACTTCACACTGGGATCAGTCCCGTGCGTTTTCGCTTAGGTACTGAATTGCCAATTGCTCAAAATTGACTGTCAGTTCTGTGCCACAATTCTCTCACTCGAATAACAATTACACCAGATTGACGCACATAGTGATGTCAGCTTGATCTTATCCAAATCCTAACTGAAGCTCTAGGTCAAAACTAAACTGGCCCTTAGACTATATCTTAAGATTCTAGCAAAAAGGACCAATAAATATTAGGATTTAACATACGTAAAGATGAAAAGAAGATCAGATAGTAGTATATGGCCGGCATTTCGACCCTGACTTCGGGAGCAACTGACCTTTGACCCGCCCTACTCCCAGTTCTATCGTCCTGCCATCGGTCACGAAACATACCCCTAGTAGTTACTCCTAGTTATTCCTGGTTGTTCCCCCAGTTTATACTCCTAGTTCTACACCCAATTCCTGCCCTTGCCGACCACACACCTTCACAGCACCCAGTTAATACCCCTAGTTCTGACACCCAGTTCTACATCCAGTTTATTTCCTTTTAATACGTTCACTGCACCCTGTTTATACACCTAGTACTCCCGGAGGCCACATCCAGATCCTGTTACACGCCGACCCTCTGCGTTCTTCCCCCGGGGCTTGGGACCCGGCGTCGGCCCATTACCGGACACCTACCTAGTCTACCTACGTACCTACCTACGCTACTAGTCCGGCCCTAATGTTTTTGGTATTTTTTAGTGTTTTCTTTTACAACTTGCAAAGAAACTATATACAACAAATATGTACAGGTAGCCCTAAAGAGGACTGTTGGGATAAGGGGGACAGAGGTGGAGGCGAAGCTTGGTTCCCAGGGTTTGTGCAAGACTGTCAGTAATTGGAATTTGTTTCTGGTCTACCATCCGGAGGTCTACCAAATCGGGTCCTTCTAAAACTCCCAGAAATGGCAATCCAAAATTCCCTCTAACATTAAATGTCGCCGATCTCCCATCCTCAATTGCTGATTCCGTGGTGAAGTAGCTGGGCGCGCTGTAGTTCCAAACCTCCACTTCGTTACCTTTTACACTGAACCAACACCACCAGTACATTTTTGGAAGAGCGCTTTTGTAACCGACCGTTCGCGATGACAGACCAAGCCCAACTGACGCGATATCACGATTTACACCCTTTATATACCTTTTTAAACCATTCCTTCAGTACCTACAGCATACTGCATTTACCTCCTGTTTACACCCGGTCTTACTACCAGTTATACTTTCCTAGTCTCACACTGGCTGCCCGGCTACCGTTACTTTGTGCTCCGAGTCACTCTAAATTAGCTTAACACCGAGTATACACCGAGCCTACTCCGAGCCTACTCCCCACTAACTAAGAATTTTTATTCTTCCTCTTCCTGATCGTTCATCAAACTGGTCCACCGTCTTTTCAGGTAGTACCACTGTGCTCAAATTGGAGTTCTTTTCTATGGCACGTTTGAGGGCTTCTTCTTCAGAATACTTTGCCTCGTACTCTATTTGTTTGGCCAGAATTTCATCAATTATTGGATCATCAAGGAACCCCTTACAACGTTGGATGTGAAAGTAGATTTTTCTATTTAATTCAGCTCGGATCCTAGGTCGGACTTCATTGTAAGCCTCAATTTCAGCCTCAGCATCACCATGGCCGTCTGCGAGATACTCATTTGCTAACCTAGTTATTTTACCATCGAATTTTTCTTCAGACTGCCTGACAAGCTCATCCCAAAATTTACCGATGTCAGTTGGCTCGTAGATCTCTCCACAACTTGAGTGGAAAACGGTGAAAAGGTGGAAAGAACGCTTGAAAAGCTAGCGGAATGAAGAAAAGAAAAAGATGCAGAGTAGAGCTTAAGTTGGGATACAAACCAAAGCCTTCCTTAATACAAAAATTCCAGAAAATTTGTAGAGGAACTAGTGCTGAGCACTAGCTCCTCCAAGGAGAGGGAGATGGGGGAAATTTGCGCATAGTAAACCCCTTAATATAGCGAAAAACTGCGGGAAGGAAGTGGAGAGGTGAGGGAAGGCGGAAAGCAGGCATACAGTTCGGAAAAACAGGTAAAGACTGAGGTAGCAGGTCGGTCTACCTATCAATCACTATAAACTCTGAAATCATTGTCTTGACTCGCCGAAATTGCCGTTGCGCATAAAGGGCGCACACTAGATAAATTCTGATTGAGTTCAACTTGTTGGTAAGCATAATGTGACTTATCGGGATCTGAAGTGCTTACATTGGCGGGATCTGAAATGCTTTCAATAACGGGATCTAAAGTGGTTACGTTAGCTGGGAAAGGGCAATAAAACTAATTCCTTCCCCTATTGTAAAACTAAGAGAAAGATTAAGATCAAAACCACACTAATGCAAACGCGTTCAGGCGACAAATTGACACTACGTCACTTTCTCGTTAAATGGAAAACATGACATAACACTAATGTCCACTAATTAAAGACTGCTGATTAGGTAGAGTAATTGACTAATTATTAGGTATTAACTAATTATTATAACAACAACACAATACAGTACAATAGCTTCTAGCTATTAAAACTAAAATTAATTAAATCCGGTTTAAAATTAAAGAAGTTTCTTCTTCATTTATAATTATCTCCCCTCTTTTTTGCCTTTGAGTCTCAGCCGAGCTGGACTCAAAGAGCGGAGAGTTGGCACCGTAACTAGCGGTAATCACAGAAGAAAATACAACGGTTGCACAAAATTGCCAGTAAAAGGAGGAAATTGAAATTTCCCTCAAATTATAAAACTGGGAAACTTTCACATAAGAACTAAAAAGAAGTTTACACCATCTATGCAAAAACTAGTTAAGTTCAATGAAAGAGCAAGCCGAGCTTCCCTTTTGTTCTAAAACTCTTAACACATATTTAATTAAACTTTAAACTTAATTAATTGAACTTTCTTAAATTAATTCGCTAGAGTATGGATTAATTTTAATTAAACCTGAACTTTAGTTAAGCTTAAAAGAAAGTTGGCACTATTAATAAATACTGAACGTGAGCGACGATCCGAGCTCTCCCAGTTAGGTTAGAAAATCGAGTATAGACAAACGTCGAACCACAGCAGTACAATTACTTCATCTTATCTTGAAGAGGAAAACCTGCTGTGTCTGTTTATAAAAGTTTGATATATTATTGATGTCAATTGATGCGAAACCTTAATTGAAAGCACTGTGACCAACCAAATCTGAAGGCCATGTTGCACTCCCTTATGCCACGTCGCCAGTAAGCTGGTTGAATGTCCCTCACATCCTCGGAATACGTCCAATCGTCCGTGTCAGTTGACGGCGTACTGGTCATGTCTGAGACAGTAGGTCGGTCGCACAAGCCGCGAAGGATCAGTGACCCAAACCCCCTTAGACCTGATCGGTCGCTTTCCTTTGGGTCATTTGATCTGGCTGCTGCATCCGCCAGGTATTAAACCTGTCCAGACTGACCCCCATATTGAATACGGGCAGAGTGACAGAACAGACAGACAGACAAACAGACAGAACTCCCTTATGTGACTGGAAAGTCAGCATATAGAATAAAAACGAACCACAGAATGGGTGAATAGTTTTGAAGATTCAGAAAGAGTAAAGTTTGCTGATTTGTGATGTAATGATGATGTAAAATTTATATTAACTTAAGTCTGACCAATATATCTTGGAACCGAAAACTTGCATACCGGGGTTTTCTATATCTTGTGAAGATAGCACAGGGAAGATACAAATTATTCACCAGATGCTAAGCCTATGTGATATTAGACATGAATTCTAACAAATGGCCATTGTTTCTTTACTCTTGACTAAATTCTTAGGTCACTTAGCTAATGGGTCTATCACGATAACTACGGAACGAAAGGTGGCGCAATTAATTAATCACGCCGAACGGTTTGGCGCAATTAATTAATCACGCCGAACCGTTTGGCGTAATTAATTTCGCTGAAAATTTTTAGGATAGTTTATTTAAATTGCACATAATTCATGCAAAAGCATTAATCTTTCGTGTCAAATTTTTGACGTAACTAATTAATCTCGCCAAACGGTTCGGCGTGATTAATTCATTTCGCCGAATGATTCGGCGTGATTAATTAATTACGCCGAACCGTTTTGCGTGATTAATTAATTGCGCCACTTTTCGTTCCGTAGTTATTGTGATAGACCCATAATATTCGATATTCGCATGTTGGGTTGAATGTTTGTCAATTGCGATTGGGAATCGCTTGAGCTCAGTGGGTTCAATATTTTGGGGGCTTCCTGGTATTTTTGGGTAGGCCCCTTGTATTGGTGCTTGCTAATTCTTGATCAAGTTCTTCACTTTGTTTATAACTTTGTCTTCTGAAAGAGTTGTCATTGAGTTTGCCAAAATTATTCAATAACCGGTTATAATCGCCATCTCATGTTTCAGTTGGTCAGGATCGTCCATTGCTCCAATGTCGCAGACCACCGGTATTCACCTGTAATCTAGGAGCTTAACCTAATAGTCAAAAGTAGACAACATAGTTTATTAGTCTCGTAGACTCAAACTCAGCATGACAATGACAACTCATGACAAAGTCAAGCCGCAGGTACGTCTAAAAATTTATACTTTTTCCACGAGTGATAAGTAACATTCTGGTTCACTATTTGACCAAAATACTAAAATTAGAGCTGGGTACAACTTCATTGTATCCTTTCTGGCTACTATTAGATAGAAGTTAACTGACTTCTCATTGGTCTTAATTAGAAGTTAATTATAAATTAGTCTAATTGGATTTAATGAGATTTAGTGCAACCGTCCCATTCTTTTAATCCACTTTCCCAATTTCAAATTATATCTCCACAGAATACTGCGAGCGATGAATGTATTGAATTGTATATGTACATAGAAAGTGTTGCGCGAAAACGGTGTACACTTCCCTGCTGCGCGAACAGCATGTACATTTCGAAAATGTGCGCGATATCGCTGTACACTTTCTTGCTGCACGAATCAAGTGTACAGGCTGGAAATATTATCATTGGAAGCGACACATAACTTTGAGACAGGAGGGTTTTGTATTCACGCATTATTAGGTTTTAGTTTTGTATAAAACTTTGTGTTAGCATGTTTCTTTCCGAGACTCACAGTTAGTAATCCATGACGACACGCAAAATTTTGGAGAGTATACGCACTGCAGTCAAGATAAGATTTTTCTTCGTCTAAAAGGGAATTAAGAAAAATTAAAGCATAAAGGACAGTTGCACACCACCACAGGCTAAGTTTAAGCCTAATCGTAAGCCAAAGCTTGAGGTTTAGTCTAAGCCTAAGCCTAGCCATACTTTTATAGGCTTAGATATACCCAGTGAAGTCATGATAAAATGTAGTAATCCACCAATGTACCAAACAATTTATTAATAATCCATAACTACAAGACTAATAAGGACAGTAAGCCATGGCACTGCCAGCCAAAATTTCAGTATTAATCCATGACCCCGCCAGCCAAAAAGTTAGTACTGCATAGCGCTGCCAGCCAAAATTTCTGTAGTCCATGAAGCCGAAACCGACATGAGTGGTGTTACATTTTTCCAGTGATGACTGAAACTGTTTACAAAGGACAGGCTCTTCAGACAGTTGCCCTACACAGTAAGCTGAATCTTTCCATATGAGTATATAGATTCCTGTAAAAGGAAAGGAATGAAATTGTTGACATCTCATGTAAAAATGGCGCATGCTCAGTATCTTGCTAGTTACTTGCTAGTGATTAAGGAAAACTCGGTTATAACAGTACGCCCCACAACTCATCTAATGTAAATGAGAGACATGAAGAAAGTCATGTGCCAAAGTAAGCCATCAAACGTAGATAGAACAACAAATGTTTGAAAAACTCATAAAGTATTCTGACAGACTTTTACTATACATCTATCGCACAATTTGCTTGAACAAGCTCAACAACGAACAACCAACTCATCCACCACAGTAGCAGTATTTCTTCAGCCCTCTGAGATCGATGCAGTCCGATTGATTCCCATATCGATTGATTCGACTCAGATCACCATCCACTCCCATCGGTACTCCAATCAGGTCCAGTATCACCAGACCCTCAAAGAGTCCTCCACTGGGCTGTACCTCAAAAGTGATCAACAGTTTTTCAAAAGGCGACCCTCCGGTGATTGATTCCTCTACCGACGCTACAACTGTCTCGTCATAGTACCCAAGGGCGTTGGTGACCCGACTTAGATTCAAAGGCATACAGGCATTTTCTGCTCGAAGTAGTAGTTGGTTGATGTGCTCAACCAAGTATACAGCACCGGCTTGTACAACGGCGCTGTTGGGATCTAACTGTGCTGAACTGCGCTGACAGCAACAGTACATGTCTGGAATGCCGGCCTGACTACAGTTACGATCTTGAGGAATATCGTAGATTTGACTCAGACCTCTGAGATCGGCACTAAGCTGATTGCTGTCATAGTTAGCACTAAGAATGTCGTGCAGTGTTTCGTACACATCGAAGGGACTAGAAAGTCGATACTGATTTATCATTAAACTTTTGAGGACTTTTGGATGTTTGCGATAGAACCAGGGCGGAAATCGAATTGAGAAAAAGGGCATTCGCTCCTCGATGCGACCGATGTAGGTTTTTCGAATTTTAGCAAATCTGTGGCCGTGATCGCCCATAAACAGCAGCACTGTCCTATTCAGCAATCCTCTTGAGTCTAAGTCAACGAAAAACTCCTTCAAAGTTCCATCCACTGCAGCGCCTAAGCTTTCGCTGTCATGTGTTAGCTCGGTGTGAAAGAAGTAGGTAAATAATCGCTTTTCTAGACCATATTTGTACCACAGTTGCCGTAGTGTATCGAGCTGGAGATCAAAATTCAGTCGGTTTCTGAAACAGTATTTAGAACTTTCGGTGACAAAATTTCTGCCACCGGACGGAACTTCTAGAGCTCGAAAAAGGGGACGATAATACAAATCCACTGGTTTATGCTTAAATCCTTTTCGCGGCGAATACTGAAATAGTCCCATCCAGGCCAAATCTTCCAGATATGCGGTCAGATAGTCTTTTCTGGAAAATTTCCGCCAAATTGAGGGAAACCAATCCCATCTGTCACGCGTTTCTTCGACGTCGATAGAAAATTCGCGTGGCATATTAGACTTAATTTGCCGGGCTCTCAGTCCTGTCAGCATTGGAAACAGGTTAACCAGACTATTATCATCGACCTTGTTGTATCCGTAGAATGGCACAGCGCCTAAGTGATCCACCAGATAGTGATAAGTGGCATTGAACCGACGACGAAACATTGAGTGTGAGATACTGTCCAGGAAAAACAATAGGACAGACAACTGGTCTTCACTTGGTGGCTTTCCTCTACTAATGTTCCTGGGAACAGAATGAACGTCGTAGTAGAATGTTTCATTGCCTAAAACAAAACTCATCCTAGTATAAACACTTGCTACAGCTGTTGGCTGCAGAGATGGAACCGGGTCACCGGGTCACCGGGTCAAGAGCTTCGACCCGGCCTTGACCCGGCTTTTTGAATTTAACTTTTTTTAATTTAAATTTGAATTTTATTTTAGTCTTGACCATTTTCGCAGCTTGAGGTCATTTGAATCTGTCTGTACATTGTATTATTTGTGGTGTCTGTCTTGTTTAGCTTTAGCAGTTTCACGATTATTGCATAAATCTGTTTAGTACCATATGTTTTGCAGATTGTTTTCGCAGCAAAGGTAGATGTTTGAGCAGTACAAAATAATAACCAATTTTTTAAAGTTCTCCGTATTTTTGGACCGCACTGTTTATACTTTCACCATTACATGGATTGAATTCCCAAAATTTCGCAGACGGATAAATTATTGGTTTTCCATCTCATTTCTACATTTATTTAAGATGCTACAGTCTTATTAAATACTTTTCAAAAACCTAGAGAAAGTATATATGTAGCCATGGGGGGAAAACCCACATTTTCGGATTTTGGCTGGAACTTTTTTATTATAAGGGCTATATGAGAACTTTATATACCATCGTACTTGGAGTACTTAGATCTTTCTTTTAAGCCCATTTGCACTTCTCTAGGTTGTACCTTTAGGCCGGTATAATGCAAAAAGTAGCGGGGGGGAAACCCAATGGGGGAAAAACCCTAATGGAGGAAAATACCCACCCCTCACAGGTCTCAAAAATTGTCGTAGCGCTATTCTGACACTTCCGGTGTAAAATTCAACTCTTTTTGAGCTAGTATAAACCAAAAAACCCGATCTAGGTACCTTTTTTAGATTTCATGTGCCATTGAAAATGCAGCATCAAACGGACAGGTTTCATAAAGTTTAACACATAAACATAGGGCAATTTTTGAAAAATGCTAAAAACGATGTAATTTGATATAACTAATTAGTCTATCGTATAGAGAATGGTTTTTATGGCTGTTAAAATCCACTATTGGACCTGTCCTGGGTCCTCTAGTGCCGAAATGTCACTTTCAAAGTTTTTGGCCCCTAGCTAGAGTTGTGCCCGGGCCTTGAATCGGGCCTCGGGCTCCGGGCCGGGCCTGCACCGGACCGGCCCGGGCCCGGTTGTTGGAGCGGTAGGCCCGGCCCGGGCCCGGGCCCGGTCGGCCGCGCAGGCCCGGCCCGAGCCGGGCCTACGGGGCCTGCCGGGCCTGGGAGGCCCGGCCAGGCCCGGCCGGGCCCGGTGAGGCCCGGTCAAATTTTTACTATCCATTTTCTAATTTTTTTCCACAATTTCTTCAATAGAAAGTCCAATTTAAGCTTACGCGAGTTGTCTAAGTTGTAATAAATAGCACTAACTATTGTTTGGCACTGTTTTCTGTATGCCGGGCCTTCACCGGGCCGACCGGGCCTACACCGGGCCGCCGGGCCCACCGGGCCTACCGAGCCTTGAATCGGGCCTCCGGGCCCGGGCCCGGCCCGAGGCCCGGCCCGGTTGGTTCAGCAGGCCCGGGCCCGGGCCCGGCCCGGGAAATTTGTTAACGGCACAACTCTACCCCTAGCTAGCCAGGGAAGCAAAATTATCCAAATCTGACACCATAGGATGATGCAGCGTCCTCGATAGTACCGTGCTATAGTGTCGAATTGTTTCCTTGTTTGGTTGTTAAAAAAATTTCAAAAAAATGGGTGGGTTTTTCCCCCCAAAGTGGGTTTTTTCCCCGCCACATTTGGCAATGTGCCAGACCAACGGTGCATCGGATCGATCTAATTTTGGCTGTGTGCAAAGAGGAAGACTTGCCATCATTGCAGACATTTGTAAAACTTTTCTAGCCCAACCCAGTCAAAAGTTACATCGGTCCAAACTTTTGCAAAATTTTGGCATGGTTGGACCAAAAAGTAGGTGTCATTTTCAAAATGTCATAAAATGAGCAGGAGCGAACCAAATGACTTGATCTTTGCACACATAGGTAAGAAAGAGTCGAGCTTTCTACTGCTATGTTTTGGAGCTCATAGCTCCTACCCTTGGTCCAGGAGGCGGGTGGGTTTTCCCCCCAAAAAGGGGGTGGGTGTTTCCCCCCATGGCTATGTATGTCATAGTTATTCTTTTTGGGGTGGTGATGGAACATGGAAGCCGAAAATTCAGGGTTCTCAGGCAAAATCAAAAATTTTTTCAGATTTTGGAATTTTCTGGAAAACCGGGTCACTGGGTCACCGGGTCAAGCCTAAGTGACCCGGTTCCATCACTGGTTGGCTGTTTTAACCGAAAGGTTGGTGTATGATACCAGGAAGGAATGATAACTTGTGATCAATGTCCAAAATGGTAGGCGTCATGCACTCGTCTTGGACCCTTGACCCTTGAAACCAGAACTTAAAATGGAGCAAGGTAGAGGGAAATTCAGCTTCCTAAACAAGGATAAAAGTAAAGAATTCGCCCGTCCCGGAAAGGCCGTCTCATTGCAGTAGGAGAGTGTGACTGTATTATAAAAGCGCCAGTATGTCAAAATAATTCATTGCTACCTCATTGCTTTGATACAAACTAACTCTATATTTTATAAATTGTAACTTGTAGGCAGAGATCATCTTGAAGACAGCCGAATGAAATGTAAATTTGAAAGCCGTGGGTTCCAATTCCACCTAAGTCTTGGTTGAACTTACGGTTACCCATTTTAATATTTAATATCTAAGTAGTGCTACCAGTCATGTGATGATAGAATCGAAAGACATAATGGAAAATTGTATAGCCGTGAATGGAAGGGGTTGGTAGAGGTTTACGCCTTCCGCGATAAGGAATCCCCAAGGGACAGCGGCCCCCGACAAGGTCTGGTTTCTTCCGGATTCTGGAGAAATCAGTGAATGTTTGATGAGTTAACTATATTGAGCTAATCCATACCTTTGGCACACGAAATTTCATAAACATCCACATCTGCATTGAGATCAACAAGTGTTGAATTAATTTCCTGGTAGTCTCCAAAATCAACATCAAAATCTGTGGCACCTCTGTCCACCGTTCTGAGCCAGCACTGCTCCCCTGGTCGGAGTGCATCCAAATTTATATGGAGACGCCCCCTATCGTCAAGGCTGCTCATGTCGGCCTGGATTCGCACACATGAGATCGTCCCTGGTTCATCGATGTAGTTGAGTATTGATTTGTCCCAGGGATTTAGGATGGGGAAGTTGCAGCTATTCCATGTTGTATCTTTACTGTTCACGGTACCATTAGCTTTCTTAACAACAGCTAGAAGTTTATGTTTTACTCCATTGTTGCTATCCAGTAAAGGTGATGGCTTGTAAGCTAAAACACACAACAAACTGTATTAATTAGCACCAGAAAAAGCTACGAGCGGCGCAACGCTACGCTATCTTCATCAGTCAGTCAGAATGCATCAATGCGATTATACAATCATACATTAACATAGGGTCGGGTCCTGGGGGGGCTTGTCCCCAGAAAATTTTGAGGGGGCTTGTACCTTGAACCAAAATTTTCGGGGGAAGGGGGGCTTGTACCTCAAGAACAAATTTGTAAAATTTTTCAAAAAATTAACGCTAATTTTATTAAAATTAGCAATTTTTTATCTAAATTAGCAAGAAATCTTTACTTTTTTGAAAAAGTTTCAAAATTTTGCCCGATTTTCCTGAAAAATTAAACATTTTTTGCTAAAAAATTCCAGCGAAGCCGGAAATTTTTTGAAATTTTAGTGTAAAAATTAATTTTTTTTCCGGCTATTTTTGCTTACCCCTTGGCCATTTTTTTGTTACCCCTTGTCCCCGACGGCGGTAGGGCTTGTACCTTGTCCGTGTTGGGGGGGGGGGCTTGGACCCCCCCAGACCCCCCCGCGTTAACCTATGAATGCGATACTGCAAAATGAACAAGGATAGGAACTACTTCGTAATTCTCATTTCAAGCTGATTTAACCGAAATAGCCAATTGCCAGAGCAAACAGAATAGAACCATATATTTAGAAAATTTGATTAAAAATTTACCTGTAAGCTTTTGTTAAAATTAATACTTACCCTGGGAATAACTTTTGTCAGCTGCCGATTTGTTTACTCTATTCCAGTTCAACAATAAGAACACATTAATACCAAGAAGAAAAACACAGACAATAACGTTTCGCTCAAGATGTGAATTTTTCGAACTCATTAATGGTTAAACAAGCAGAACTGATCCATAAACACCTACTAGAAAACTAACATCATTCGTTGGAAAACAATGCGATCAAACTTGTTTTTACCAGTTTGCTATAAACGTCAGCAATAACTTGATTGTAACGCATACAAAACGGTCTCCATTTTCAACAACTTTACAACAGTCGGACTCCCGAAGACAGCAAAAAGATCAGGGATCCAGGCATGTAGTGCGTCAGAAGTTATACTGCCTGGCTGGAAAGACATTAAACTAATACAGGAACCGAAACGCGACTACGTAAAAACTTTTGTATTTTGTTCCACAATCAAGGATTTGTCATCCTACAAAATGTGTAGTAGGTTACTGAATGGTAGCCTGTGGCAACAAAGCCACAAGGCTGCCTGTGCGGTTGCCCTTGACGCCCACTAAGGCGACGCATAGTTTAGACCGAACATCGAACGTCCTCCTCTTAGTTTGATTCAACGAGTAGACCTTCGCAAATAATACCTAATGAAAATCAAAGAGTAAAGCTCAGCTGTGCTTTGGATTTAATACAACTTTTCATCCACTCAAAAGAGACCTTTCAAATGATATCCATATTGGGTGACTTCCCGTTTACTTTCGATTTTTGCCTTATGCCACATCATCCTATCAAGTACTTAGGGCACAGCGCTACCGTAAGGGACCCCCTGCTCACAGCGCGGACATCATACAAGTACACCATTCATAACCCACTTTCAAACTTTTAGCCAATTCGGTCAACCCTTCCATAAGTTCGAGGGGTCAGGGATGGCCATGAGAATAAATAAACTGACATCCCTGGATGAAAGAATTGCCGTTTTGGTGAACAAGGCGGCAACACAGAAATTTTATTTAAGCGCAATCACAACTTGTTTGCAAAACTCGTTGCTAGGCACAGAAGTGTTTACTTGACAAACTAAAGCAATAAATAAAGGATGCACAAAAAACTAAAGCTAAGACATCAAGCATAAATGTTATCAAAATTGTAGAATTCATATATGATAAATTTGTTCTGATCCATATGTTCTTCGTGGCATTCAAGATTTCATCGTTTTGCGTGGCAAGAAAAATCCAACCTTAGTAATGGTAAATTTAGATTAAGTCTTGGTTTTTTGCATCAAACATGCCAGTTAACAGTCTTCTGTATAGTGCTGATGCAATACGTGACAACAAACACGATCAATTGAACTAAGCCGCTCATGGAGTAGCCGATCTCAAAAACAGGCAAACACAAATAGATCGTTAATCATATACAGTACAATTATTTTGCTTATTAATGCTGCTGTTTTTCCATCATGTCGTGTTATGTCAACTCAACTCAAAGAGTCAACTCACGTTACATAAGTCGGTTCCAAAACAGCAAGGGCGACACAATTTTCAACCTATTAATCAGGAATGTATTTGGCATGCCAGCAGATTAGTGACAGGTAACATACCTTCCAGACAGTTACAATGCATTAGGCTACATGTGTTGCACAAAAATAGCTCAGAAATATAAATGTAAAGTAAAAGCGACGTGTGAACTTCTACTCTTTGAATACTGCACAAAATCAAACTTTTGTTTCTCAAGGATTTTTCTTCTTGAGTTAACTTCAAGCTTTATAGTCACCGAACCGACGGTGTATGCTTGTGGTAGTGCGACGTGACCCAGTATAGCCCTATGTCAAAGTCAATCACATCGACATGAAATAACGTAAAGAGGTTACTGGTGTTCGTTCTAGCCTTCGAGAAAGGCGTCTTACCCAAACTCCAAGAGTTCCACCAAACGCTGCAATCACTGCCGATAAATCATACTTCAAAACTTCCTTATTGATTCGTGCCGTTACGGAAGCAAGCCGCCAGTGAATTTCTACAAGCTCAGTTGCATTTGAAACACTGCTTGCAGTTGGGCTGTGCCTTAAGGCGGCTTTTAAACTGAAATAAACATCAATATTAAAAAGTCATGAATGAACCAGGCAAGTAAATTCCTTTTGTTGTATGCGGATTTTGGCTTGGGATAGCTAACAGTCATTTTTTGGATAAGTTTGTCATCCTCATCAGTCAATCAATGAAGTCGGTTACAGACAAGGGGCTTAATAACGTGGCTTTGTGCTCTTCAGAAAATGAATGGAAAGTGGACAACTAATTAAAAACAGAAATAGCATATGTAATGAAGTTGCTAGGATCCGGAGTCAAAAATCGCTCTGCTCTCCGGTCTAGTGTCAGAAGTCGCTCTGCACTTGATTACACGGAAGGTCAGCACGTCCACTTATTGAAGTAGACTTAGGCACCGGATCTCCGAAAGGTGGTGTTCCAAAATCAGAGATTCCCTGCAGCCAACCTTTGTAGGGGTCTTCTTCGTGAGTTCGTTTAGTGCACTGGATTCCAGCTGATCAGCAAGAGGGGTCAGCACTTGCTTTGATTTGATCGCTGGATGGATGATGAGTCTTCTGATTCCTGACCAGAACTTACCTTGAGTAGTCCTGATCCGATCCTTTTGGCTAACGCGCCTGACTTTCAGAGACAATCGCGCCTCTCTGTTAAACTCTGAGACTCTAAGTCTGACACACCAATTATTTATTACAACTTGTGCAGGTATGATGGGTACACTCTTGGAAACAATATGACAAATTACAATACAACAAGCGTTATTATCCGGGGTCGTTACAAACTGTGCAAAACAGATACAATTACAGATCAGTACAGTATACAATTTACTGTACCAGAGTTGCCAGTTACCGTCTTTGAGGTTATTATTAATATTATCCTAATTTAGGATAATATTACCCAAGTTATAGGTTTAGTTAGGGACAAGGTTCAGTGGTACCTCTTCTTCTTCCTTTTATCACACTCTGTCTCTATTATCCTAACTATTACACTGTCTCCAACACTCAACTAACCAAGTACCTATATGCCTTCTCGTGCGCCTATATGCTTGTGCTGTGCGACTCTTTATCCGTCCTTACAATACGGATTACCAAACGAGAAATCAGCAAACTACAAACAAACAATTATTAACTGAAATAAACCTGGGGTCGGTCTATGGGTGAGTCCCCGAATGTTGGACACTGCTTTCCCGAAGGTCCGCTCCAACACCTAGACAGGGTTACTGTTCGGAACTGGCTTTTTGAGGGAACAGAGAAAATGGGGAGTCACCTGGTTCTGTCTTACTTATTCCTGATTAACGAAATTTAAACAACTACAACTACAAAGTTCAATAGCACTGATGGCTTCTTCTGTCTTCAGGCTAGCAGCTGGCTCTGGCTGAATGCTAAGCTCAAGCCAGAGACGAAGGGAGCATAGCTCCGGAAACGGTGACGATGAATAGGGTGAAACTGGCCATTTTAGACAAAAAGGGTTCGAGAGACAACAAGTTTACAATACTTTCTGAACGGTTTTGGTTTCCCAACTTGAAATCAGGTGCCTGCGAAGTCGTCTCTGTTCTTGATCCTAGCTGCGGTCTAAATCCACAATGTACCTACAGTGATAGGTTCCACGAATCGGCTACTGACAGGGTTCACTTTTCAGGATCACTTCCGGATCCAACAATCTTAGACACGTACCAACGGAGACTGACTACTGATTCCACTACAGGGCTGAACGCTTCCACTGACTGCTCCAAAACTGGATTATTCACGACTTCGAATCCTGATCAGTGACTGTCCGCGCACCTGAATCAAATGGATTATAACCCATTAGTACAAGATTATGGTGCGGGAATCGAACCCAGCAACCATTACTCGTTCCTTGGCTTTCCGGGCCCAAAATGTGCATTTTGGGCCCCATTTGAACTTGTGAATTGAAAGAATTGACTGAAAACCGTTGGTTATTGCCTTTTTGACAATATTAACCGTTCCTGGTAACTCTTTGTCACCAATTAGGCCTTTCTGGCCTTTGTTAGTTTGTACTTTCCGAATTTAGTTGAACTTGCCGTAATTTCCGGTTTGGACGAAATTATTCGTAAGGTTTCCACCTCGGGCCTGGCTGGGCCTGACTGAACTGGTAGTTATACGAAACAACCTTGAGAAATGTACGAGAATTGCGCTGTTTGCGGCCTATATTCAGACTTCGTTTGCTTTTGTCCTGTCCTTGCACGGGCCGGCCTTCTAGGGCCATTTTGACGTGAAATGTATTGATTCTGACCAAATTTTGCACAATCTTCAGAGCAAACAATAATACTGGCCAATATTAATATTTTCGGCCTGTGTCTGGCCTAGTTTTGTTGATTTGTCACGGGAAATGGGTTCATTTCCCGTGACCCAGAGATTATATCAAATACATGTACGAAACTGGACATTTTATAGTGCATTTCTGATATTGGAAGATGGTCACTTGCTAAATACCTATGACAATTGCCTTAACTAATGCCTACCTACCTACTTATGCTAACTGACTAGAGCCTACGTAATATTAATGTTAACTTAAAATTACCTGGTGTTTTAATGTAGAATCCCCATTAATTATTTATTGGCAGGTTTGGGACTGAAATAATGAACTTAAAATAAAACCTAACTGGCTGACTGTGAGTGAGTTTTCGCATGTGATTAGTTTCTCATCAGTTTATGCAAAAATACAAAAACTCACTCACTCACTGTCTCAGCAGCCATTTTACGCAGTCCCTACTTACCGACCTACCGACCTACCGAACTACGTCTACTTCTAACTCTACCTGCCCCTTATCCTAGTGCCCTAACGGGGGACGTGCCGAACCGCTATTCGATCCGGTGCTGGCAACCCCAGCAGCCAGCCGAGTGGCAGTCGCGCATACTACCACCCTTTCACACGAGCACATAATTGCATTCGTGCAAAACTGGCATATAAATTAACAAAATTTCGATGAACACGAATTTAGGTAAAAGTTATATTTTCTTGTAGAGCTTGAAAAACTGAACATTTTTTGTGCTTACAGCACCAAAAAATGTTAATTAATTAGTGAGAAAAACATAATTAAAGTTTGTCTCCACATATGCATAATTAGCACATATAATGTATTAATTGATTGCACACGTGCTGGGTTGCTAAATTGCTTCCTTATATAGGCTAGCCTGAACTTGTTCTAATTGTAACCCGTATGGCTCAATGGATGAGTACTGTACCTATTAATCCAGAGAACCTGAGTTCGAATCTCAGTACGGGTCTACTTCTTTTCTTTTAGTTTGGCTCGCCTTTTGGCCTCTGACATAGAAAGCTAGATGACTACGGTGACGACCGTGAGCCCATGATAATTTCAGGCCAAGACCATTAATATCCCTATCTTAGCTAGGCCTAATTATTTCCCAAATATTAAGAATTCCAGCTAATTGATACAACAAGGCTACAGACATTTTCCTACCTAGGACTAAATAAACTACTAGTTCGCTAATCGGTATCGCTATTTTGCTAAACTGTGATTAATTTCATAGTAATTTAAACTATCCTGTTATGGCCTTGATTCGGCTATTTCTGGATTCCATAAATGCGGCTCATCCGCCCCCTAATCGCCGGGCAACCTACGCGGATGACCGGAAATCCAGCAGATTTGGCAGACCTAATTCGGGGTCCCCGTGACCCTAGGCTGCAAGACCCGCTCTGACTCGCCGAATATACATCCATTTCTTTATGCACATTCCCACGATTTTTACTCCGAAATTGGCATTCTCGCAGCAATTACACATCCAACCCACAAACATTACTGGCTTTAATTTATCCATGTTTTGGGTCCAAATTGCTACTCAATTTGGCCCGTTTTCCTGCCTATTATCTGAGCACCTTACCCATTCACTCCGGCAATCCCAATACCCTTATCAAACAAGGGGGTTTACATGGTATGCCCTCATACACACTCGCAATCACACACTTTTGATTCATAATTCGCACTCTACAAAAAGGGGCTAGTCTTGAAACCTCACGCTCCATGAGGGGTTTAATCAAGTAGCCACTTACGTAAATTTGGGGGGTCTCATTCACACTACAGATTACAACAATATTGACACATATGATTACACAGACATAAGACGTCCTAACTACTCCCTAACAAGACCTACCTACCTATAGTATGCATATTTGTAGTCCTAATTCTGATGTAAATTTGACTTGCATCTTCCCGTATTTTGCCTTAAACTTTGGGGAACTTTGATAAACGTGATAAAGGAAATTTTTGTTGGAATTTTGAAACTTTGGTAGGTTAGATGAAAGCTGAACGAGTAATAATTGCTTAGGCAATTATTACTAAAAACAGATCACACACATTTCCGCTAAGGAAAGCTTTGGATTACTTAAATTAACCACGGGGAAGTCGGCCCTTCCCCTCAAAACAACTTGATAATTAATTGGAAAATAATTCTGAGTTTTGAAGCCTACTGATTTTGGGTAAGCCGAACCACTCAAGACACAAGAACAATGCAAAAAATACAGACAATAATATTACTTCAGTAGCGCCTAGTTTGCGATTATGGCCGGCAATTCCTGATTGCCGGCCGTGGGGAGAAACAATCCCTAAACTAGCTCAGTTCTGCATACGAGGTCGTAACCAAGGGACCTCCTATCTTAACTCAGGGGTGGGTCCCCACTCAAAATCCCAAGCTTCATTACAACCCCAAAAACAGCAGTTACACGCAAAATATTTGGGCGTAGGCCCCTGTAAAAATTAAGGCCATTCAGGCCGTGGCTTGGTTGAACGAGATTGACTTTAAACAAGGCCCGAAAGCCACCAAACATGAAGTTTTTTAGGCCAAAAGGGCCTCTTAAAAATCCCTAAGTTTGCGTTCCTGGTGTGTAGTTTCTGGCCGAGCATAGTGCGCTCATATGGCCCTCAACGTGCGGTGTTCGTCGTGTAAGCTCAGATCATCCCTTCTGACCAGTGTGGGTCAGAAGGGGCCCCTAACTCGAGTCCTAAGTACACTTTTTGTTCCCGGCCAAATCGCTGGCACAACGGGAAAGTGTACTGCTAGAGAGAAAAACGTACGGGCGCTCTCGGCCAACCTCAGACGAACACTGACTGGAAGATTTGAAATTTCCAGTGAGCTGACAGCAATCTGACAGCTCACTGGTGTCTGCTTTCCAGGCGGACTTCTTTGATTTTTCTGGAGCTTCCAGAAATTTCTGGAAGCTCCCTATCTTAAAGCGTGTGCCCAACTCGGGCTGGCCACGCGGCTGGTCCGTTGGAGGGGAGATTAATGAGGTAAAGGAATTATGACCCTCCAACTGACCCTAATTTTGATTTATTTCTCAAGCTGAATTTTGGGAAACTTTGCAGACTTTTTGGTTACCACGTAAAGGTAACCAAAGGGGAAACTTCCTGATTAAAAATTAATTTTCATGAATTAAAAAACGAAATAGTACAAAATGACGGCCACTCGGGGCCCATTATGAAAAACCAAATATTAACTGCTAGTTTTGTGAATTCATTTAGGAAATTTTGTGTTTATTATTTTTAGGCATTCCCTTGTCTCCTAGCCCCTTTCTTTCCTTTTGGGCTTGACCTTTCGGCCGTAGACAAGGGAAGCCGCCCGTTAATCCCAGCAACAATTGCTCTTCCTCGCCAAGACTCTATGTCTCACTGAAAAGGAAACGGAAGGGCAATTGTTGCGTAAAAAATATGCATACTAATTCCTACGTAATTTTCCACAAAACAAAAACTAAATATTATTAATCTACGTATCTAACTACCTAAGACTAACTATTTTCAGTTCTTTTAAATTATTAGGGAGGGAGTTAAGCCCCCTCCGAACGTAATTTCACACCTAAGGTGTGTGTTAAGTCCTTCTCTGCGAGGCAAGTCTCTGCTGGGAAAGAGCCAGCAGAGGCTCAAAGGAGTGAATGAAGAACATGAATGGGCGTAACCACACACAACTGTTACGCATTGTTATAAGGTCACTTAAGGCCAATATTACAAAATTAAAATGTAACTAATCAAAACTTCTTTTACGTATAACTTTCGCAATATTGAGAGTTAGGTGACCGGGTTTGGAGTTTTGGAATCAGCAGAGAATTGCCTTTCAGATAAACCCAACTTATATTTTGACCAAAAATTTAACAAATTAACTAATTATCACCTAACTAATGCAAATTATGCCTAATTAATACCTATGAACACCAATTAACCTATTTCAATGCTACTAGAGGACAGATTATGACCTTATTTCGACCCATCTTCCAATATTTGCACCTATTAACTGCGTAAAACGTTTTAAACTCAAAGTTTCTGGTTACATGGCTGGTTATTCAACAACTTCTTTATTTGGATTCGTTTTCCTTGATAATTTTTAGCTATTTTAGTCAGATCTTGACTGACTTCTTGACAATGGGAGGCCTTATTCGTGGCCTGGGGAAGAGTAACGACTCCTCCGTGATACATCAGAAGTGATGTTAGGGCCTATTGCTGACCCGGGAAGGGTAACGACCCCTCCGTTATTGACCGATAATCTACTAAAACCCCGATAAGCTACATTCTACAGAAGTTCCGTTCCATTTTCGTGTCATTTGCGTGAGAGTGACGCTACTTCTAGTCTTATTCTTCCTATTTACACTAGAACCTATGTCCCTAGTGATGAATTTCTGGGAGTTTCGCACTGCCTGGCAACTCTGGTAATCACATGATAATTACTTCATACAATGCTTGGACGTTTCATAGGTTACATCAAGGTTTCACAGGCACGCCACTCATAACCAATGCATTGGACAATTAGATCCGTTCCATCACGAATCACAATCTACCACAAGTTGAGCTTTCCCTGGTCATTTTTAGGTTTTATTTTGCCTTTTCCATTACACATACTTTTTCTCATTGCACCCACCCTCTTAGCGAAATGTGTAATTACGGCCATGCAGATTTGAACGGTTTTGTTTCTATCAGAATCTCACTGGTACCGATGAAAAGCGAATGAAAGCTATCACTTACAGAGAATAAGAAATAGACTTTTCGTAGTAGGTCTCGTAGCAAGGAGGCATGCATCTTTGATGACACTGAGAGGTTATGATGCTTGTTTTCTTATTTTCAATTTCTCTAACAACTGGAATGGTGTAGCACAACGCATGCCGAATAAATGAGCAAGGTGGTAAATTCACATTAGAAACATTGATGGCCAACGTATGCTGACACGTTAAATTGGTGCAAAGTGCATTTGACTTTCCTCCAATTTCTGAAAGGGTCTGCAGCAGACAGGAAAGAAAGCATTTCTGAAGCGCTCTGCCGCCCGGTTCACATGGATTTTTCCTAGTGTTCACTCGCGTGGTTTCTACAGGGACCATTGAAATTGATACTGTTGTTCCCGGCAGAGCCGTTGTAATTTCGCCGACATTTGACAGTCTTGAGTCCACTATTAGGAACAACACGCCGTGATTGTGCGGCATTAGAGACTGTTGTCTGCTATTTGCTTGAGGAAGCCTTATAAATACAGACATTCCTAAAATTAAATAACTGACTGAGTTAGAAGACTTCCTGACTCTTTGCATTCGAATCCTGAGAATCAGAACTTTAGTTCATTTCATATTCATTAACAAAAAAAATTGTTCAGTTCAAAAATTGGAATGGAAAATTCAAAATAAAATCAAAATTTTGGAAATTCTAAAAAAATTAATATTTTAAAAAATTTAGTTTTCTTTTAATTTTTTTGAAATTACAGAGGCTCATGTAATAACCAAATAAGCTATGAACACATTCCCCTATGACGAACCGCTTTGCTTTGAGGGGGGATCCCAAATGACGACATTTATAAAAGTTTTGGTTGGTCATTGGATTTGCAGCGATGATTACCCACTTGGCTCATGTATCTTTAGAAATGTAAACAGACCTTTTGAAATGAAAAACACCGTCTAGCGGCATTACAACATGCGCAAGACGATTGTTCTGAGCCACATGCACTACACATGCACATTATACACACAGATTATAGAAAGCATCAGAGACAAAAGTTGGAATCGGGGGAAACTTAGTTAGCGTAAGGAGTTTAAGATTACTAGGCATCTGGGATCCGGCTTAATTAAAAACAGGATTAATTATTGTTAAGCTGCCAGAAAGAACTATATAATGATCTTAATAGCCGACATCCTGAAGAGCGTACAAGACTTATTTAGAATGTGTATGATCTTGATCCTTGCAATTAAATAATAATTTGGTTATTTTTGAAAAGCATCGCCTGAGGCACCTAGCTGGTGTGCAATTGTACCTATGTAAGCTACACATTTCGGGAAAGGCCAACAAGACTAGGATGAAACCAAGAGTCCATAATTAATTCATTTATATTATAGAAGAAGAGTAAGCCACTAGAGGGCTTCTCTTCTTGGCATTGCGTAACGGTGCTCCGCCCACAATACGCGAATGTTCCCCCGTTTGGTGGGGGGTCGACAAGCATACCCCCTTCCCGTTCGGTGGGGGGGGGGGTAGCAAAAACAGGTCCCCGTTTGGTCGGGGGGGGGTATGCGATCGGGGTCCCCGTTTGGTGGGGGGTAGGCAGAAGGGGGTCTCCGTTTGAGGGGGGTCGCCAAGTCAGCCTAAGATTGGTTGAATCTGATTGGCTGTTGGCGACCCCCCCCCAAACTGGGACCCCTTTTGACCTACCCTCCCCCTCAAAAAATGCACCCAGACAAAATTTGAAAGTTAAAGGTCAAAAATCAAAAGTTAGGATTGAGGGGGAAGCGCAAAAGATCCGATGGATCTCTTGAAGGTGCTGGTATCGCTTTGTGTAAATTTGACTTTACAGGCTCCAATTCATTATGAAAATGTAAACCAAAATATATTATTTTGGTGCTCTTTAGCATTCTGGGACCAATCCTGCATTTTTAGGTGAAATGAAGAAATTTTTTATTTTTGCCATTATTCTTTCAGTGCGTAGTCACGACACCAGATTAATTGTGATGGCTGGAAAGAGGGCGCCAATATGAACATTTTTGCTTTTACAAATTTGAGCTGTCTCTACTGGTTAAGTCAGTATAAGCAAAAACGACTTTTGGGGACAAAAAATGGTCATTTTCGAATATTTTCAGCCTGTTTCATATCAGCATGTCAAAAACTTTTTGCTAATTTTTTGCTAATTTTGCTAGTTTCGTAAGCTCAAGTGAATGTGCAGATCATATGCTTTAAAACGATTTACGGCCGTTTGCATCAAATGTGATTAACTATTTGCTAAGCACTTGCTAATCCGAAGACCAAATGATCAGCTAAACAAGTGCTAATCTTGAGCATTTGCTTAGCAACAACTCCGTTGCACCATATCTGATTAGTAAGTGATTAACAGATCATCAGTTTAGCAGTTGCTTAGCAAATGGTTATCATTACTAAGAATTGACCAATGAAAATGCTGGATTTTTGAATTTGGACCAATCAGCTATGGGAATTTCATGCCATTGTCATGTGATTACAAGGACTGCCGTATCTGCTAATCACTTGCTTAACTTTTTCTCAGGACATACATTAGCAGTCTTTGAATTCGATGCAAGAAACCAATTTTTGTGTTCGGTTGAAGTATACATGCCCCTACCTGGGATGAGTTGTGTTGTTGAGTTATCTGTAGTATATACATAAAATTAAACGGATCGGATATTTCCAAATTCCAAATGTTTGAGAATCTTAAAAATGCTTTTATCTCGTTACACTTTAGCGTTGCAAATTGTTGGCGAACATTTTATTTGATATCTTGCTGTTAGGGCGACGTGGAGAACCTCTACGTATCCAGCAAGCATTTTCGTCATTACGGTTTGACTGGAGATAATAATAAACTCGAAAAATTAGCAGGAATTTCGCAGTTAATCCTCCTCCAGAATAGGATTAAATATTTGCTTCTTAGCACTTGATTAGCATCTGCTTAGCAGTTGGTTAACTTAATCAGGTTTGGTGCAAAGGAGTTTGGGATTAAGGGGGGGGGCTACGAATTTCACTAAAAGTTCGATGTTAGAAAACCTAGCTAGTCTTTTGCCACATAATAGTATTAGGTTTAGTGTAAAATAGTTTAAAGTTTGAAAGAATTCCATGCAGCGTAACGTCCTGTGGAGCCATCAGAAGTTGGTGTTATCGGTCAAAAGCTCGACATGGCGCGTACACAAACTTGGCCTCGCCCTGTTCGCTATGTTCAAGGCACGGTACCAAAATTTTCCAGAAATAGTCCTGACATATAGCGCTTTGATATCGTGCAAAATAATCCTTAGATCAATGTATACTCTTCTGTGAGATACAACCAAAGTGCGAAAAAGTAGTAGATTTTTGGGGGTACGGCGCCAGCTAGCTATGCTAGCTAAGTAGTGTGGTGTTCACTATAATTTTGTTTTATATATTATTATATATTATTATATGTTATTATCATAAGATTTTGCTATTATTACCTAATATTTTATAAGATTCCACCCAATATTTCATAAGATTTTGTTATTATTACATAATATTGCCCAAGTTTCAACACTGACTGCATAATGTTTCTTAAATTTTTAGCATAATTACGTAACGTTTCCCTCACCACCTCCTCAAATGTGCCTCCTCCCTCCTCAAATGTGCCACCTCCCTCCTCAAATGTGCCACCCACTTCCTCAATGCCGCCACCCACCTCCTCAATTCCGCCACCTACCTCCTCAATTCCGCCACCAATCTCCTCAATTCCGCCACCCACCTCCTCAATTCCGCCACCCACCTCCTCAATTACGCCACCAATCTCCTCAATTACGCTACCAATCTCCTCAATTCCGCCACCCACCTCCTCAATTCCGCCACCCACCTCCTCAATTACGCCACCAATCTCCTCAATTCCGCCACCAATCTCCTCAATTCCGCCACCCACCTCCTCAATTCCGCCACCCACCTCCTCAATTCCGCCACCCACCTCAATTCCGCCACCTCCTTCCTCAATTCCACCACCCACCTCCTCAATTCCGCCACCAATCTCCTCAATTCCGCCACCTCCCTCCTCAATTGCGCCACCCACCTCCTCAATTCCGCCACCGGAAACCTATTACCTAACCGGAAACGTCCCCGGAAACCTATTACCTAACCGGAAATGACTATGACATGACAGGAAACGTCCCCGGAAATAACTATTACGTAACCGGAAACACTTCTGGAAATCTATTACATAACCGGAAGTAGAAAAAACCATTAAAAATTTAAATTCACAATTTAGATTTTTTATAAAATTACATCATGTGGGGCATCATTTCAACGGAAATGACATGTAGATTACGCAACTAAATATTTTCAAAAAATTTTAAAAAAATTTAAATTCACAATTTGGATTTTTCATAAAACTATGTCATGTTGGGTGTCATTCGAAAGCAAATAGCATGCAGATTACAAAAATCTAAAAATTTTCAAAAAATTTGCAAAAATCTAAATTTTTAATTTAGATTTTTCATAAAACTATGTCATGTGGGGTGTCATTCGAACGCAAATAGCATGCAGATTACAAAAATCTAAAAAATTTTCAAAAAATTTTAAAAAATTTAAATTCACAATTTGGATTTTTCATAAAACTATGTCATGTTGGGTGTCATTCGAAAGCAAATAGCATGCAGATTACAAAAATCTAAAAATTTTCAAAAAATTTGCAAAAATCTAAATTTTTAATTTAGATTTTTCATAAAACTATGCCGTGTGGGGTGTCATTTCAACGCAAATGACCTGGAGAATACGAAAATCTAAAAAATATTAAAAAATTTAAATTGTTAATTTTGATTTTTTCTGAAATTATGCCGTGTGGGGTGTCATTTCAACGGAAATGACATGGAGATTGCGAAAA
>JASAND010014659.1:0-51298 GCA_030248195.1 Trissonchulus latispiculum
TAAACCTGAAGCTTCTAAACGCTTAACCGTGCTTCTATATATCTAACTAAGGACAATGTTCGTAATTGAATAATTAACAGGTCTAAGAAGGAATACTGCCCCTTTTGGGGCCAACTTGTTGTAATTGAATTGGAGCCGGTAGGGTGAAGACAAGCTGACTTTAATCACTTTCACACTGAAGGTAACTTCAAAATGTTAGGTCTAGAATTGAACACTGAATTTTCTCTGGATGATAATTGCTACTCACTAATTCCCTGTTGCACTCAAATTCGTT
Organism: Trissonchulus latispiculum; assembly: GCA_030248195.1. Classification (NCBI taxonomy): domain Eukaryota; kingdom Metazoa; phylum Nematoda; class Enoplea; order Enoplida; family Ironidae; genus Trissonchulus; species Trissonchulus latispiculum. The sequence goes on from JASAND010014659.1 coordinate 275, forward strand.
GATTGTGTTTACTATGAGTGCTACAGTTACCGATTAGAGTTGGATTCTGTCATCTAAGAGTAATCCAATCCGTTGAATATAGTCAGTAAACTCTTGATACTGCAAATTCAGAACAGCACCATAAACAGTTTTGGAACTAATTAATAAGTAATTTAAACAAATGAGCCTGTTAATTTAAGTTTGTCGTTGTTGAGACTGTGTCATAAAAATCTGCTTAAAGCTGTTTCGTGATCAAGACTTTTGCTTGGACACTTCTGGATCTTCTTCCAAAAGCACAGCACAGAAAAGCCCTTTGTTGTTTTTACGCAATAAAGACTCCTGCAGTAATTAATTTGCATATTTACAGAACAGTGGATAAGATCTGTCTCTTCAAATTTGAGCAGTTTACTACAAAAGGTTTATCTTATCTTCCCGAGTTTGCAGGTTGGTCTGTCCTTTCGAGCAGTTTAGTTGTTCCTGCGTTGCCAATGGCTTATTCAAATTCATATAATAATGTAAGTTGAACAGTACTAGAGTAATGCACAGAAAGTATTATTACAATGCTAGCCATTAAAGATATTAAAGTTGGTCTCCACAATTAAACATTTATTTTGATGAACTCCTTAAATGCTACTTCTCTATTTCTTCGGGGCGGATGATAAACCCACACAGATTAAACTAGGGTATACCCGGGTAGCCGATTAACATTGGTCTTAATGAATTTTCAATAATTTTCTAATATCACTTTCTTTTCATTATTTCAACGTATTGTTCCTATTTTTGCTACAGCAACCACCTCGTCATGTTTATACTGATGGCTGCTGTTATGGCAATGGAAAGGACTCTCCTAGAGGTGGAATCGGAGTCTACTTTGACGATGGCCATCCAGGAAATGTGAGCAAGCCGCTGGACTCCAACATTCCACAGACCAACAACCGGGCTGAAATCCGTGCGGGCGCTGAAGGTAGACTAATTTCTTCTGATTTTGAAAAATTATCCCATTAATAGTATGTCAAGAAAACGAGGTAAACACGGGATAGTAGGCGCATCCACGAAGAATACGTGCATTAATCCCAAAGAAGTATATAGTCACTTAGCAAAGAGTTAGCCCGAAACAGGAGAGAGAAAAACTCATCATTAATGTGGGTGGCATGTTTTGTCCTGGCAACAGTACTTGCCTGTCTTAAAATTTAAATACATATGTATCTTACTGTCACGTTGGCGGAAAATTTTTACCTTGTATGTTAATGTGCTGATCATCAAGGTATAAAGCTTTACTCAAGAAACTGACTAGGTAGGTCGTAAGGTTGGTCAAAACAACTCCACCAAGGTGAATGTCTCCTACATACAGTCCGTGCCACATTCATCTTAACAGCTCCAATATTGCTAATTAAAGTTTACAATTCCGTCTTGTTTAAGCCATAAGGGCCTGCCGTGAGCAAGGTTATAACAACGTTGTGGTTAACTCGGACAGCAATCTGCTGTGCAAAGGAATGAATGAGTGGGTGGAAGGGTGGAAAGCCAATGACTGGTACAAACCCAATGGCGAGCCTGTCAAGAATCGAGCTGACTTTGAAGATGTTCTGGCTGCTCGGGATCAGAACCCTCCAGTGAATGTGGAATTTGTGAGTATATGTTAGCTATTGTTTTTTAGACTTTTACGTAGCCTTTTGGACTTCAACCTTTGTGCGAGGACTTATTCAAACTGCCAGGCCTTCGCTTTTAATGTTATTGAATTGTGTTTTAAATTAATCTAAATTAAAATTGCGACATTTTGTTTTGTGTTTTATAGCGCTACGTTCCCAGAAATAGTGATTATGGAAACATGGTTGCTGATCGTCTTGCCAAAGATGGTGCTTCAAAATACTGAGATACTTTCTAACGATTTTGTTCATTGGGTCGCTGTTCTTCGATTCTCTCTATTTCTGAGAAAATGTTTACATTCTGTATATTAATATTTTCCTTTCTATTTTCATGATTGTGTGTTCTATGCTTATTGCTTTGTAATTTTTATCTCACATTTGTTCAATTTATGGTTTTATTCTGGTCTGCATTACTCGATGAGTTTGTGCTGTAATTTTTGTATTTGGTGTTTTATTTTCATCAATCATTTTTCATTCTTACTTTGGCTTGCGTATAGTACGTACTACTGTGTGAATTGTAAAATGTGGCATTGATCTTCAAACGTTATTTTCGCAGTAAACGTTTTAGTTGCTAGAATTTTCGCATCTAGTGATGTGGATCGGATCGGATCGGCACCTAAAAATTTAACCGATCCGATCCAGCAAAATTATTCGTCGATCCAATCCTGGTCCTGGATCGGTCGATCCGATCCGATCCGGCGATCCGAAATGATTTCTTCAAAAAGCTAAGTGGAACTAGATTTAAAGTAGGTTATTGCCTTGTCAAACACATTTTACACACTAGTTTCACTAAAAAGTAAAATTATACTCAAAATAGTGAACCAGATGATGATCGCGACCTGACTATCAAATACAAATTTAACATGTCTCTTGACATTACCAATTTAAGATAATACAAATTTAACATCTTGGTTCTAACTACAATTTTGAGAATTAATTTCAATTTTGAGTAAAAATTATTAACTTGATGTTCCAGGCACCGAAATTGAAGTTGTAATTGTTTGGATCCCCGATCAAATTGACATTTTATCTCGGAAACTGAATCTGAAGCTTGAACTGTACAGCGAAAACGTACTAAGAACTTTAAAAACATTGCGGGAAGTAAATTTTTTGTAAACGTTGAGTTTGACTCCTTCGGGTTTTGGAAAAAAGCCACAAAAAGTTCAATCATAAAACTTCACTTCGAAATTCTGACAACAGTAAGCAACCTTAATTACAGAGAGCTATGCATTTATTCATTAATTCACTTTCATTGCTACTTAGCATGGTAACAGCGGGTCTTGCTTCTGCACTTTGATGCCAAATGTATCGCATGAAATTATATAGTATGTAAAAGTATTAAGTTGTTACGTACTGAATGCTAAGCTTGAGAGACCCAAACCAAAAGCCAGTTTGGTTTGTGGAAGGAAAATATTGTACTAACAACGTACGCACCAAACAGTACATTGATCGAAGTCAAGCTCAGTCACAAATATGCGTCGGGTAATTTTATGTGAAGTTGGGTATCAAGTCGGATCGCCGATCCGCCTGACTCAAGCGATCCGATCCGGACCGATCCAGCAGGCCTACCGATCCGATCCGATCCGATCCGATCCGGCCTCTGGATCGCGGATCGGATCGATTTTGCCGATCCGATCCACATCACTATTCGCATCGGTAACTCCCTGCCCGCCATTCACGGAACAGTTTCCCCAGGGCTATCTCTATTTTCTGTTTGAGACTTACTTTTCCATGTAAAGCCCGGTTCACGATGAAGTGCTTTGTGCTTTGTCTCCTGTGCTTTGTGCTTTCGTCTCCTGTGCTTTGTGATTTGTGCTTTCTGCTCGGGAGACAATGCTTTGTGCTCAGGAGACAGAAAACTAATGATTCATGATGAGAAAGCACAATATCAAAAGCACAGTTCAGAGAAGCAAGTTTGGAGGGTATTCTAAATTTTGATATTTTGAAAAAGCTAAAAAGATGAATTTGTTTCAAATAATATAATTCAACTTAATAATAATAATAACAATCATTAATAATAATTAAAATAATCATTAATATAAATTAACATGATTAATTAAATTTTTGCATGAAATCTTTATTTACGATAGCTAATTAATCTCTCAAAAAATTTTGTTCTAAGTTTATTTCAACATTGGGATTACTGTAGTGACGTGACGTGACTGAAAAGTGACGTCCAGTTTCAGTTATCGACCAATCAGCATAGCGCAAGGCTTGTTTTGATTGGAAAGCACTGACAGCACAACTCAATGTTTTACATTGTCAAACATTCCCAAAGCACACCAAAATCACAAAAGCACAAAGCACACTTGACATTGCGTAACGGTGCTCCGACCACAATACGCAAATGTTCCCCTGTTTGGTGGGGGGACGGTAGCAAAAACAGGTCCCCGTTTGGGGGGGGGGTCGCCAAGTCAGGCGAAGATTGGCTGAATCTGATTGGCTGTAGGCGACCCCCCCCCCCAAACGGGACCTCTTTTGCCTACCCATTCCCCACCAAACGGGGACCTCTCTTTGCTACCCCCCCCCCACCAAACGGGGACTCATTTTCGAAGAGAACAAAATCTACCGTAATCCTCTGCTCTACCCCCCCCCACCAAACGGTGACCTCTTTTTCTGCTACCCACCCCCACCAAACGGAGGGGGGTATGCGCTGTTGTTTTGGTCGACCCCCCCCCTCCAAACGGGGGAACATTAGCGTATTGTGGGCGGAGCACCGATACGCAATGCCAAGAAGGGAGCCCTCTAGTGGCTTACTCTTCTTCTATAAGAGAAATTATTATGGACTCTTGGTGCAAGCATAATCACAAATTCAGGAGGAAAACATTCACACTACTGTACTAGCACAGCTCAAGAGGATATGATTTTGGCCGTGTATCCTACATACTCCTATCTTACCTAGCCTAACGTTTGATGTTTCCGCCTAGAGATAACAAAACTCGAAATCCTACTTACGCCTAAAGCTCAAAACTGAAATTCCTACTTACGCCTAAAATATTTCCTTGCAAAACTCCAATTTCTACTTACACTACACCTAAAACGAAAGCTCTACCGTAATCTACTTGTGTGTTTTTACCGTGCAGACTTTGCACTATGTCTACAATGTAACTAATGCCTGGAAATAGTAAATGTATAAAAATCTTCATTTAAAATTCAATGTCACGTTTTGACAATCTTTTGTCAGCAATGCATTTAGCTTAAAACTACAAAAATTGCACATGCATTCAAAGACAAACGGTAAAACGTGTACGCATTTTTCTTCTCATTTTATTATTGGGGAATATAACACAGGGGCTGTTCAGTATAAACTAAAGTTGTAAGCATAAGATTTAAGCTTATACTGAACTAACTAAATGCTAAATCGAAAAATTAGTGTTCTATGATCCAAAAAACAACTGGATCAGTATGATCATGTATGATCAGTTAGATAATAGTCGGGAAGCTTCCATACAAAATTTGAACTAAATTGGTTAAGTTTTGCTGAAGTTAGCTTTATTCAAGAAAACGAACTCCTCCTTCAAATTGTTTGCTACATCCTGACAAATTATGTCCTTACTTTAAAATTTAAAAACATTTCGGTGTGCTGTAATATTTCAATTAGTTTGTTAATTTTTCTGGGAAAAAGGAAACTTTATTTCTAATAAATACTTCAGGAACAAAGTCAGAAAGTGGATACTGTAGATTTTAGGCGTAAGTAGGAATCCGAGTTTTGCGAAAACATTCTTTAGGCGTAAGTAAGAATGTGAGTTTTGACAGAAAGAATTAGGCGTAAGTAGGATTTGGAGTTTTTAAAACGATTAGGCGTAAGCAGGAGTAAGCATTTAGGCACGTCTTCCCTCGCCATATATATAGACGATGCTAAATGTTTGCTGCATTTGCTGTTGTACACAATTCTAAATCACACTTCGATTGAGTTAAAAAAGGAAAAATGCTCCTATAGTTTACTCTTGGTTTTTGAAGCCGAACTCTGCTTTTCACCACCACCGTCTTCGTTTCTGTGACAGTTTGCTGGACTTCACCGAAAGTAAATTTCAGATTTATGGTCAGCATGACCAAGAGTTTATAATAGGAAGAGTAAGACACTCAGCCCTTCCTAATGTATTAAGCTTGCAATATGCTCGAAACATTAAGGCCGAAATCTCGGGGGGGCTTCTCAGCGTGTAAACATAGCACGCTGACATTTTTCATAAACGGGCGTTTTCGGTAAATTAAATACAACAACTTGAGCTAGGAAAGTCGTACAGCGATAATTTTTATATCATTATGTTGCGTAGAATGAGATCTTTTTAACGATGTAAAAATTATATAATTTGGTTGAAGCAATCTCTTACAAATCCTGCACTAAGACAGCCTTTCCACGAAAAATCTACGAATTTCATCATTTCTTCAAAATGCCTTACGTTGTTGCTGCACTTGTAAGAGATTGCCTCAAACAAATTATTTAATTTTTATATCGTTAAAAAGATCTCATTCTACGCAACATAATGATATAAAAATTATCGCTATACGATTTTCCTAGCTCAAGTTGTTGTATTTAATTTACCGAAAACGCCCGTTTATGAAAAATGTCAGCGTGCTATGTTTACACGCTGAGAAGCCCCCCCCGAGATTTCGGCCTTAATGTTTCGAGCATATTGCAAGCTTAATACATTAAGAAGGGCTGAGTGTCTTACTCTTCCTATTATAAACTCTTGGCATGACTGAGAACATTTAGGTCTCGTAATCGAGCAAAACATTTGGATTTTGAGAAAAATCGGTGCCAAAACTTGAGAAAAATCGGTGCCAAAACAACGGTGGTATATATATCCTACAACATCCTTAGATACAAGCATTCAATTTCAGTTTTTTGGGATAAAGTCGTATTGGTCCGAAAATGGTGTATAACAAGTCTTTAAATTTAAGCTGAATAAGGGGGGAGGACTACGAACGGATTGGCAAGACATCGTCGGAGAGCTACTTTTTTATCCAACGTCAGCCAACACATCAAATTAAAAAAGTTTTGGGTGGGCAACAATATATCTCATGTATACCGTTGTTGGCACGACGCCAAGGTAGAAATTTATTTTTTCGAAAAGCGTTTTTCAGCTCTGGTGGATTAACGGTTTAGCCAATTCTGAAACCTTTTGCCAAGAATCTTAACTCTTACTGGTACGAAATGATAAAAGTATTCCGGCTTTCGGGCATTGCTTCCTTCTGCAGCAACAACAGTGTAGAGTTTTAGATAACTCAATAAGAAAAATGAATTTGGAATAAGGATTTGCAGGTCCAATTTAGGGTAACCATTTGTTGCGTAACCATTTAGGGTAACCATTTGTTGCGTATCGCGCTAGCCTGTCATCAAGCAAAAAGCGGCACTGTTTCTTTGACGTTATGCACTCAAATACGCAGGCTTGACAGGTTAACAGAAATGACAGGCTAAGGCCTGCTTGACAGGCTAAGAACACTGCACACACCCCCCTTTCATGCTGTTTTGCTTAGTTTGCACCTTAGCCTGTCATCTTATGACAGTCTAGGCTGTCTAATTGACACGTTAAAGATATAACTTGCTAACATGTCAAAATCCACATATATATATAGAGTAATGCACATATTACATGTAAAAGCTAGCTAATATTTTGTAATTACACATATGCATAAATGCGTGTATTATGTACGCACCAACAGGGAACCCAATTTAGAGTGGGTTCATGTCTGATAGTTCCCACCGCTTACCTCTATCCAACTGCAAAATGACAGTCCACGTCGGTGTCACGAGTTTATTATAGTAACCAAAGCAATACCAGGTCAGATAAAAGTTTCGCAAAAACACAAAACTGACGAGAATTTCAGACATTTATCTCAACCAAACAGTAATACAAAGTTAGGGCAAGCACCATAACTTGTACAAAAATACTACCGTATTCTCGCGCTTAAGGGAACACCCACTTAAGAGAACATGTTCCCTTAAGTGAACGTGTTCTCTTAAGTGAAATCAGAAAATTTTCCAATTTTGTCCGTATTTCACTTAAGGGGGGGGGGGCTACGAATTTCACTAAAAGTTCGATGTTGGAAAAGCTAGCTAGTCTTTTGCCATTGTAATAGTATTAGGTTTAGTGTAAAATAGTTTAAAGTTTGAAAGAATTCTATGCAGCGTAGCGTCCTGTGGAGCCATCAGAAGTTGGTGTTGTCGGTCCAAAGTTCGACATGACACGTACACAAACTTTGCCTCGCCCTGATCGCTATGCGCAAGGTACGGCACCCAAATTTTCCCGAAATAGTATATACTGACATATAGCGCTTTGATATCGTGTAAAATAATCCTTAGATCAGTGTATACTTTTCCGTGCGATACAATCAAAGTGCGAAAAATTGGGTGTTGTAGGTTTATACGGGTGGAGGTTAACTAACGTCTAATGAACTGTGGATTATCAAAGGAGCCCAACTTTGCTCCAATTAATACTCCAAGTATGTGTCTTAACTTATGTCAAAATGACGTGATTTCGTTAATCCCTGCGTTCGCAGTGCTAGATTACATTATCGATATTGTCGCTGTTATTTGGTGCCATTTCGAAGATGTGAGCCAATTACTCCAAATTACTGTGGCAGAATCGGCTGAAATCTTGCGCATTACAGGCCAGTGAGTGTACGAGGATGTGCCGATAGCTAGGTCACTAAACCTCGCTTCAATGTTTAGAAATGCTAGATTGATTTCTCGAAGTATGGATGGCGATCGCTCCAAGAAGATCTAAGACAGTTGTAAGCGCATACTGAACGAAGAAAGCGTCATATCGAAAAACGGATTTCATATTCGAATTCAGCAGGCCAAATAACCCCTATAAGGACCTTTTCGGCAAAATCGGAGACAAAAAATTTTTTGACCCCATTTTTACTGAGCTTAGCTAGCTTTTCAGGCCTAAAAATAAGGGTTATTTCTTAACAAAAAGTTTGCTAGCACACAAACCAGAAAACCAAAACTCTCGAAACTCACAGACAGTTTGCCCCTATTAGAGCCTAATATGTGGTAAAAAGCTGGGGTAGGCTAGGGGCTGTCAATTTTATTAGATCGAAAACGGCGCACGGTCACATCGCAACTTTTTGTCAAATTTCAAATTTTGAGCTGTTATAGCTGAAGAAGGAAACAACGCTCGAAAGCCGGAATACTTTTAATATTTAGCACTAGTAACAGTTAACATTTGTGGCAAAAAGTTTCAGAATTGGTCAAACCGTTAATCCACCAGAATTCAGAAAAGCTTTTTCAAAAAACCCACTTTTCGCACCAAAATTTCGACTTTGGCGTAGTGCCAGAATTGATGTATGTTAGATATAATAATGCCCACTACGGACTATTTAACCTTGATATGTTAGCTAATCATATGCCAAAAGGTAGGTCTCTCTGAAGAAGCTGGGCAAAACCGTTCGTAGCCCCCCCCCCCTTAAGAGAACATGTTCTCTTAAGCGCAAGAATACGGTAATATGCTGAATACGCTGACCGTGCGCCGTTCTCGATCTAACAAGATTAGTAGCCTAGCCTACCACAGCTTTTTACCAGTTATTAGGCTCTAATAGGGGCAAATTGTGATTAAGTTTCAAGGGCTTTGGTTTTCCGGTTAGTGTGCTAGCTATTTTAGCCTGAAAAGCTAGCTAACGCAGTAAAAATGGGATAAAAATGTTTTTTCTTTGATTTTGCGGGAAAGGTGCTTACAGGAGTTCTTTGACCTGCTGAAGCCGATATGAAATCCGTTTTTCAATATTGGCTTAGTGCTTTTTGGAGTAATCTTCACCCGTACTTCGAGAAAGCAATCTAGCATTTCTAAACACTAAGGCAAGTTTTGGTGACCAAACTTCCTGTACACGCCACTGGCTTGTAACGTGCAAAGTTTCAGACGATTCTGCCAGAGTACTTTGGAGGAAATGACTCTCATCTTCCAATTACAACTAAATAATGGCGACAATATCAGTAACTTAATCTAGCACTGTGAACGCAGGGATTAACGAAATCACGTAATTCTCACACAAGTTGAAACAGAACCTTGGCGCATTAATTGGTGAGAATTTGGGCTCATTTGATTAACCACTGCTCATAAGATAATTAACCGCCACCCGTATGGACCTACCAAGCACAATTTTTCGCACTTTGACCATATCGCACAGAAGAGTAGATATTGATCTAAGAATTATTTACACGATATCAAGGCACTATATTTCAGGACTACCTCTATCACATTTGGGCACGGTACCTTTTTGCACACAGCGCTCAGTACACGGCGAAGTTTGTATGTGTGTCATGTCGAGTTTCTGACCTACAACAAGCTGCGAAGGCTCCACAGGACGCTCTAGCTGGCTTTTCCAACATCGAACTTTTAGTGAAATTTGTAGCCACCCTTAATACAGTTACTGTCTGTTTCATCCAAGATCAAATGCTGGATAGATAACATCAACGGGGAGAGGATGTGTTTGTCAACCTCCGCACACTGGACTCTTGCTTGCACTGAGGTATAGCGTGACCAAAGGTTGACGTCGACATTGAAGTTTTAACTGAAAGACGTTTTTGAGGTTTCTTTCAGGGTGGTATCGTTCGAGACCTAAGGCTGAGTTAGCTTTTCTCCAAGAGGCGTTCGGCCTTAATGCTAGATAGAATGACCGTTAGGGTAAGGACAACTGGTACCTATGCCGTAACTCTGTTCGATTTTAGTAAAAGCAGGCTCTTGGCTGGATTTTTATTAGAAAGTTGCACTATGAATATCACCTTCTGAGCTATTGAGGATCACAATTGGTTTTACAGGAACTTTACACATGACGGCGATTTCACTCTTGATCATTTGCGAGCCTCCTAGCAGATAGTGCTGTTAATCGTGAAAGGTGAAGAGTAGTGTTGTGCACCGGCCATGCCTAAACCGGCCGGCCGGCAGCTGCCGACCGTGAACAGTTTTTACAGTTTAATGCAGTTTTTAGAGCTTATCGCTTTAAGCGTATACTACAGTCTGCCTTCAACACTGTCAAATATCTTATTTACTTGTATTTTGGATAGGCGGCGAAAAGTGGCACTGGACGCCCGGCCGGTCGGTGAGGGCCGATACAGAGCTTGCTGCTCGTGGTCTTATAATTTGAAAAGCTTTTTATACATTACAGAGCTAGGTATACACCAACCCCATTAATGTAGAATTTGCAACTTCCTTAAACATCTAAATATGAACAGAATTAAAATTTAAAGTAACAAGTAAACTTCGATGCTATGAGGGGAAGTTTGGATTTGGTCCAGTTGAGGCTTCTAGACATTTTAGACATTCGTAACCTTGGGACAGTTTCATAAAAATCGACTAGTATGCTAGTACTAGCATTCTCGTACTCGCAACGATAGGGCGAGATCCGAAAACGAGTGTTCATTAAACCTTTTGAGAACTCGCCCAAATTAGTTAAGATTCTGCAACACTAGCATTGCTAGTGCGAGCAACAATTGCTAATTCAGGGTTTGCATGAAAAACGGATAATTCTTTAAAAATCATATCTGTTCAATCCGCGAAGCAAACTATTTAAAATTTAAGCATAACGTCAAGAACAGATCATTCTTGTTGAGATAAAAATTTGAATATAAGAACTATGAGAGTGCAAACGTTATTCTTGGGGTAGAGACCTTCACGGGCCTGAATTTGCAGGCCCGGCCCGTAAAAATTTCACCTCGGCCCGGCCCGGCCCGTGAGCTCAAACGTTAGGCCCGGCCCGGGCCCGTTTTAGCTAATTTTTCGTCGTTAACCAAAATAAAAGTAAGGGTTTAAAATGCATATGATTTTATTCCTCGTCGCAGATACCATTTTAAACGATTTCTCGTAGCTCATGTTTATTTAGAGCAATTAAGGACAGTCAGCGGTTCCGTTCTTGGTTATAGGGAAGAATTCACTGACTGACCAGTTTCGTTGATTCAAATATAGCTTGCAATTAGGGTATAAGGAAGAAGGTATACCTTCCAAATATTAAAAAATTATATAAATAACTAAATTTTAGATGCTAATGTACAAATTCTAGCTAAAAGTTAAGTTAAATAAACGCAAATGAGCTGAGTGCATACGCCAGTAACTCTGAAAGAGAAAGTAAATCAAGTCAGATCGGAATAAAAGAGCAATGATTATTCAAAATTATATTTGGAAAAGAATAAAATCTCCAGTATAAATTGCCGAAACTAAAAAGAAAACAAAACCTTCAAATGAAAATAGCAGGCCTGGCCCGAAGCCCGGCCCGTTCTAGTACTCGGCCCGGCCCGCATTCAAATTTTTCCTACCTCGGCCCGGCCCGGCCCGGCCCGTTTCACCTTAAGCCCGGCCCGGCCCGGCCCACGGGCCGGGCCGGGCCGGGCTTACGGGTCTGAGTTAAGGTCTCTATCTTGGGGCAGCTTCATACAACATTTTCCTACTTGACTCGACAAGTAGACTCTGCTAGTTGTCGAGTCGAGTCGCTAATGTGTTTCATAAATGTTGTGCAGTCGAGTTCGTACTCGCACTAGATTAGCTAGTCTAGTTGATGGTCGAGTGCGAGTCGATATAGCTGCTGCCCGCGAGTACCTGTTAACTCTAGCTGCTACTGCCGAACTCGTAACTAGCAGCCGTCTAGTTCCCTAGTCAATTTTGAGTAGGGAACTCTCAGTAAAACAAGAATAACTTTTATGTTACAGTTTCTTAAATTCAAATTCTTATGGCATGAAGAATGATGTGTTCTTGACATTATGCTTAAATTTCAATTCGTTTGCTTCACGGATAGAAAAGATACAATTTTTAAAGAATTAGACGTTTCAATTAGCACAAAACTTTAATGTCTTTCCTCAACCGATGTTATCACGCTGATTAACAGATTTCAACTTTTTCAGCTTAAACGCAAATTTACCAGTGTAAATATCTACTTACCCTATATCTGTCTTCTGATTGCTGCTTTCAGTGTCAGCTACAGTTAGTTAGCACAGTAGAACTTTAGGTAAAGGCATCGTGTAGGCGATAGGTCTTGTAAAGGGGAGTTAGGGTTGCCAAACCCTCCGTATTAACTCCATGCGAAGTCCAGGTCAACTGCAATTCGCAATTGACTCACAACGTCGCGCCGTGAGTCTTGATAGGGTCCTCAAAACTTGACCCAATCTGATATGGAGTGATGAAATGATTTAGAAGAATTAGACAACAATGGGCAAAAGTAGTAGACCTCTTCCTAATCCGGAAGGTATGAGCTGACTGAAAACAGGTGGCGAAAGTGTCGAATAGTAAAACTAATTTGCATAATCAAGGAAATTTGCATATTCAAGCAAATTTACAATTTAAAATTCTTCTGTTCTGTGGACTGAATTGAAGTCAGTTGGTAGCATCGTTTTGCCTGTGTTGTGGCTGTTTTCGTAGTTATTCCGTAGTTTCAATTGTTAATGGCCTATACAAGAAAAGTAAGCTTAGATTTGTCGGCCTTATTTGTTTGTTTACAGTTACTTTTTAAGATTGCTCTTTCTTTGTGAAACCCTTTCACTGATTTCACTGAAAAAATTTAGAGATACTAAGCTTTAAATTGGTCACATTTGCGGGAAGGGGGGGGGTACCGATGAAGGGCTTATTGTAGAAACGAGTGAACATGCGCAATTGCGTACTCGTTACTGATTTGTCGGGGGGGGGTCAACTATGTACGCAGTTGCGGGAAGGGTGTTGCGGGAAGGGCGCAGAGCATGGCTCGCAAGCTGACAACGTAGAATGTGACTGCTGTCACACTCTTATTAATTATGTACTCTTGGTTTGATATACTCTTTGTTTAAAGTAACAAGTTGACACAAAGGAATAGATGCTTCAAAAGTCAAGTGTTTAATTGAGGACATTTTGATTTGACGTTTGACGATAAATTTTTAGATTGAGGTTTGGACGGACGGTTGTTGTCTTGACAACGGCTATCCCAACGCTACCGGTGGAATTGGTGTTTATTTTGGACCAAATCATCCTTGGAATATCAGTGAGCCCCTGGATTCTCGTCTCCCTCAAACCAACAACCGTGCTGAAATCCATGCTGCTGTCAGAGGTGTATATTACAGTAGAGGTTTATTACAATTATAAGTCATTATCAATTGCGTCCATAGGCCAAAAAAATTGAGCCTTTTCACACAGACTCCTAGATAGAGCCGAGGATATGCCAATGCCAACCAATGTACCAATGTACCTGTGCTTTTGCTCGTCGGTTTAGGCCATATTGCAGGTTTTTCATATATCAAAAATATTTTCCAAGATCTGACTTTAAAATTCACTAAAAATCGATAAAATCCGTCTATCGACTAAACTGGATCAAAATATTCAGCTTCACGATATCCTTAACATTTTTGCCGAGCTGAGTCTTTTATTCAGCAAACATGTTCAGCTTTTTCATTTCCATATGCTCAAACACTACTGATAGACTCTAGAGAACGAGATCAACAATAAAAACGCACGTGTCCTGTTTTGTGCATCAATGAGAACGATAAAATATGAAGGTATGAGTCAAATCGAAGGCGGTCGGTACATTGACCAAAAATCAACCCTCCCTCCCTCCTATGGCCCGTCATCACAAACTTTTCCCGAATAAGGTTAGAAAACTGGAGGTATTTCAAACTGCAATTTTTTAATCAGAGAGAGCAGAGTTTTTGGTAACTCATAACACCTAATCTTTTTGTCAGTTTTTTGTCCTTTATTCCATATTCTAGCCAACAACTTATTCTAATAAACATTTTAGCCTTGCAAATTTGTCGTCAACACGGCTACTTCAATGTTTTGCTGTATTCTGACAGCAACCTGCTCTGCAGGGCCATGAATGAATGGTTGGGCGATTGGATTCGTCGTGAATGGCGAAAAGCGGACAACAAACCCGTTGAGAATCGAGAGGATTTTGAGGCGTTGCTGAAAGTGATGAATGGGAGTCAACCTCAAATGAATGTGACATTTGTAAGCGAGAGTTTTCTGTGTATTCAATTAATCAATTAGTATACTTCTTTTCAGCCTTGCTTCAATTACATGCAAGTTGGTCTGCAAACGTAGTATTCTTGGACTCAATTAGCTGAGCCTTCGTTTCGCTTCGTACATAGGCTAGGAGGAGGGGGCACGAGTTTCTAAGAGAAGCAGGCATACGAAAGATTGATAAGCCTGATATGGGAGTTCAGCTGATGACCCTCTGGTGTAGTGGGTTAGCACGTCTGTCCGAGAACCAGAAGGACCGTAGTTCGAACCCCGGCTTGTGCTAATTCTTTACTCTCAATGGTGAGTGAAAAGCTGAACCTCCCTCTTCCCTTCTCTCTACTAGGCCCTGGTTTCGTGGGTACGAGGGTGCCTGACGCCTCCCGTTCGGGCTTGTCCTCGGTTTCTTCTTGGTCCACCAGCCCTGGTAGAAGCGCTACATGTTTAATTTTTCTGGTGTCTGGTGCTGAAGTAACAACGTCATTTCTCATATTATCTTCCTGCTGGCTGCATCCTATCCGATGTGGTCCGTCGTTGAACATTTCTTCGGTTCGTCTAGCTAGGTCTGGCGTCCAATTCGGTTCCTTCAGCAAACTAGCTTCCTGCCTCATGTTTGCTAACCTGTTTAAATTCAATTTTAATGGTTTGTTTTGTTGTAGCAGCATGTTCGCGGTCACAGTAGCGACGAAGGCAACAACGAGGCGGATCGACTGGCCAACGCCGCTGCTCTGCGTCGTCAACAGGCTCGGAGACCTCAGATGTGGTAATGAAGAATTTAAATACCAAATATAAAAATCGATAGATCTGGCTTGTTTTCTTTTTCTATTGTGATTTTGCAGACATTTTTCGTGTTTTCTATAGTTTGCAATAAAAATATTTGTCCCTTAATTTTCACAAATATTATTTAAAATAAAAATAACCCTGCAGTAGATCTAGGGTCTGTTCAGTTTAGACTTGGTTAAATTTCAAATCTGGTGCACTGAGTACTAAGCAATAAGGCTGACCTTCCACAGCTGACGGGCAGAGCGGCCGAGATTTAGACTATCATTCATACTCTTCATGTTAATCCGTGCTCGTGGTTCACCTTTGTCACAGCGGACCGAAATTTGAGTGGAGGCTGCGATTTAGGTCAGCATCCAGCGCACAGGTGGCAAATGTGTCGAGACTGATTCCTATGTACCTCATAGTTGATGAGCTGAGTGACAAATAGGAAGGTGGGAAGTGTGCACTTAAACGCGGTATCTGCAGAGAGGTCTCCCAAGCCGATAGAATGCCTTTCTGACGCTTACTTGCTTTAAAGGTACTTAATAGGACAAGTACCGGGTACAAGTACCGGTAAATATTACCTAAATCAGATTATAACTAACTGTGGGCTAGCTAAGATCCAAGACCATTGATCATTGGGGAACTACTGAATTACCGAATTACCAATAGATAGAAGCATGCAAGCAATAAAGTAATGCTGTTTTCCATCATTCACAAATTGACTATCATGTGAAAAGGTAAACAATTTGTGACGACACTCATCCCCAGTGTTGTCTCGTTTCTTAAAAGACTTAAACGGCAAAAGGCAGGTTAAACTTTGTATTTAATTGACTATGAAAAAGGGTATTGACTTTGCATTTATGTTTTCTTGCAATATGAATCTCTATCCCTACTGCATCGTCTTATTGCCTTCACCCAATGACTGACACCCTTAGGAAATGTATTCCTACAGTGCCGAAGAGCGAGTTTAAGAACACCTCTATGGAATAGCTTGGTCGACTATTCGGTAGTAGTGGTTAACCAATTGGTTTAAGCACTGGTAACCCCTATACCTATGCTACCATTGGTAGGGTACCACGGTTTTGTGAATACGACCCTTAAACGTTATCTTTACAAGGATCCTAACTCACCAGGACTACCAAAGTGGCTTTCTCAGACCTAGTTTATGAGGTTATGACTGAATTTGGTGTCTGAAATAAAGCGCTTGCCCATCTGTTGGCTAGTGGAAGGAGATCACTATGTGTTTATCGTCAGTTCGCCAGCGGCTTCAGTGTAATGTTATCCAGTCACTTCTTTCCCAATGCATTGCTAGTTGTTTTAAAAAACCTGTGCCAGTAAAATATGAAACGGTAAAGTATGAACTCGAATTGTTTAGCTTTTGTCGCCCAACTTGGGCAACAAAAAGTTACGGAAATGTAATTTCGTTAGTTAATGTTAATTTAGTTAGTTGATTGATAAGTTAATTTTTTACAATGAAAGCTTAGTAAAATTCGTACTTTGCCTGAATTCGACGACTTTTAGGTTTTTCCGGGTGGATCAAGTGTTGGAGATTGGAAGACATAGGCGGCATTGCTTTAATAGCAGAACAAGTATTCTTAGATATATCGTATCATGAAGACAAAGTATAGGTTGAGATCTCAGCATGATCGATTAACTACATATTATTCCAATATCAAGGACGCTTAATGGTATTAGGAAAGTAGAGTTATCAATTTTGTGTCGATCGGTGGTAGTCCCATTGCTATAGCAACCAAAAATGTGAACTTTGGTTATTTTTAATTGTTAGTCCTAAGGAATTCTGGCAATAAAGGGTGCAAAGTTTCCAAGCTTTGCAAGTTTCGGCGATACTATACTATACACAATACTAAACTATACACAACCTTCTTCTCCAACCAATGATAATATGTAAATGGTTGATATTTGGTTACTTGCACTTATGTGGAACTGAAATAATGGATCTCTAACTATTTCTCCCCAGAAGACTCAACTTAACAACCCCCCCCCAAATTGGGAGTGAACGTATTCTCGCATTAAAGTGATCGTATGTGTACAGAAATGGCACAAACCGAAGACCGTAAACATTTTGAAATTTTAAATTTTGCAAAATCTTTAATTTTAAAAGTCCTTAAAGTTAACTTGCCATGAATCGCAAGGGGGGGGGGTCAAAGGGAACCAAAAATTTTTTGTCTTAGATTTTGTCAAAAGTTCCATAACAGGGTTTTCTGGGTCGCTAAACACGAATCCGAAGTCCGTAACTTAGTAACTAAGTAACTTAGTAACTTAGTCAATAACAATCCCCCCAACGAGTTCCGAAATAATTATGTGAAAGTTTAGTTGTATTGTGGTTGTTGATTGGCTGTAATAAACCTAACTAACTGATAAATAAAAGCAGTATTTAGTGGTGCTATTTGCGTATCATCCACAAATCGTTGAACTTACGAACGTTGCACAATTTGCAATAATGGTAGCCAATGGGCCGTAGTGTTGTTGTCTCGTTTTTTTAGATTTGAAGGGCAGTGCTAAAAAGCGTAGCAGACGTCATATTGAAAATCATAAATTCATTTGACTGTGAAAGAACAGCAATAAATTTTGATGTCCTTTTTGCAATTTGATTCTCTCCCTACCGCATCGACTTTTTGTCCGCAGTCAATGATACCTTTTATGGCCATTACACCATCACCTTTGTATGTGGTGGGGTTAAAAAAGAGTTTAAAATCACTTTTCTGGACTAGCGCTTTGTTTGAATTAGGATTAACTTTATAAAGGTCCTTAGCTAGCTATCACTTGGCTTTCTTTTTACTTTACTTTATGAATACATAACTTAATTTGATACTTATAATATGTTTAAAATAAAGCGGTTGCATTTTCACTAGCCTACAGTACTTTCACTATAAACTTTCCCCTTTCATTGTGAGCATCGAAATGACTAAATCTCTCAAGTCTTAAATTTGAGAAAGTTAATTCGCTGAAAAAAAGACTCCACGAAAGGATTCCAATACCAAGATTATATGGAAAAATGGAAGCGGGAATTGGAAGCTCAGGATGTTGGGAAATAGAATACGCCCCATTTGCGACTGTCAAGCAGTCCTGACTTAAGTCGAAATGCTGACCTCTAGAAAATTGTAATAAGTACACGCATACCATACGTGCATTTGGGAAGAGGTTGGAGTTCTCACCCTGGAGTTCACCCACTCACAGGTTTCGCTCACATGCCCCAGAGTCCCACTTGGCTACGGTTACGGTTATTTTCCCCTAATTTTCCCCCTGCACATTCTGATGCAATGCTCAATCCGTTTCCTATGGACAATGCTATGGAAACGTGATAATAAGAGAATCAGCTACATATCTGCTAGTGCTTTCTTCGCTACAGCTTAGGACAATTGAGTTTGAACGGTGAACTCTAATCTGTAGATTGAACTCTGTAGATTTAATCTATAGCTCTAAAGAAATGTGCAATGGGAAAAATTGTAGAATGTGTTGTAAAGGTACGAGTAATTCACATGCAGGGGTTAGAACGACAGCTAGATTGATCAACTAAATGGTAATAAAATATTTAAGATTTTGGCTTCATTATTGCAATTTAACAACTTTTAGATGGTTAGAGACTTTGTGCATTGAACTTTTTATGATGACTTGGATTTATTTCATTGCTTTGTAATGTAGTTGGATGAATGGCTTCAAAATATGTTAGGCTTAGTGCCTTTGTTGACTTAACACTGAACTCAACAGTTCGTTTGCTAACTTTGCTTTCTTGGACTGACCTTAATAATATATAAAAATTATAATAATTGTGTCTTGATTTGAATTAAAACGAGTATCATATGGCACATGCCTTATAAATAATATTACCTATTTTTAAACAAAATTTAATATTTTACTTTATGTTTAACTACTTTACTACTTACTAGCTTAGGCACTAGCCAACTTTTTTATGCCATAACCTTGGTGAAAAAAATTGAAATTTTTGCACATTTTGGGGTGAATCATTTGCTTCGCTGGAATGTTTTAGCTAAAATGACTAAGTTTTCGGGAAAATCGGGCAAACTTTTGAAATTTTTTCCAAAAATTGAAAATGTTTTGCAAATTTTGATAAAAAATTGCAAATTTTAGTAAAATTAGCGTAAAGTTTTGGAAAAATTTTACAAATTTATTATTGAGCCTGAAAATTTTTGTTCAAGGTACAAGCGCCCTCAAAATTTATTGGGGACAAGCCTCCCAGGACCCGAGCATATGTTAATGTATGGGTAGCACCATCTTTAATCTCCTTCACACATCAGAATTTAGTAAAATTTTTAATTAACTACATATTGGGTCATTGTTGAAAAATTTTGTGAATCCATTGCGTCGTGTCGAAGCGACTGAGTAAAATTTTTTGTGCGCAATTTTGGATCTGTTACACCGAAAATTCTAACTTTCCTTAGCTATTCAATTATCTCAATTGCGTTGAAATGTTGCTAGCAACATACGGTTTTCATTTTTCGCTCGCTTTTTAGCTTTTTTAGATAACAATTTTGATACTACCAGGAGTTTAGGAATTATTCATTGCATAGTGGGTTGTGTATGTATTTGTGTTCGTATTGTTTAGGCTTTTGATACATCACTCCTTACCGGACGGCTCATGATGGTTACACTTGCTACAACCGCTCCAAAAATGTAAGGAATAGTAGGATCTAGGAGATCACTGTATTACTAAAGTCCGACCAAAAATTCTTGGAACCGAACTATGAGCGCTTGTCCTGAGTTAACCTTTGAAGTTAGTCAATATAAAGTATATATTTTAGAAACCTCAGGAGGAGGAGAATCCGTTAAAACCATCATATCTGGTCTATATCCGGTTACCGGATGCCAAATCGATAAAAACGCTTCAGATTCGGAAAGAGAATGCTAAAAGTCATACTCTAGCATATTGGTCCTTGGCCCAAGACATCTCCGAAAATCCGCTCACATCCGGTCCTTGCCCGGTAACCGGACGTCTAGGTCACAAAAACTGTACAGCAAGATGGGTAGGTCGTGCAGTTTCGCTGATTGAATTTTTAGATTCAGCGGGTCGAACTTAGTCTATATACGAAGTTTTGTCCAATTTGGACCAAAATTGCGTGATTTATGGTCGTATCCGGTGCGAAAAAAGACGGAAAATCGGTTTTTCCGGTCTGGTGCTCGGAATCGCGGATAAAAAATGTTAGTTTTTGTCACAATGAATATTTGGGAGGCTACTTTCATTTTACCGGTGTCAAAGTAATCGAATATCCGGTCGATTTCCGGTTCTGAGCTTTGAAATTTGAGATTTCATGGGCTATTATCTCAGTATCCGGTTGGTCCGGAAATCAAATTATTTCATTGAAATGATATTTTGTCTATCCCTAACAAGCATCAACCTGAAATTACTTCACATCTGCTGTAATTTTTGAATGATAGTGTTTTAAAATGGTTCAAAAATAAGTTATATTGCATGCGACAAAGCTAAGCGTATGGGATCAAATCTCATATCCGGTTTAACAATTAGACAAAACAAGCAAAATCAACACGTTTTTAAAACGTTACCATTCAAAAACTACAGCAGATATGAAGAAATTTGAGGTTGATGATTGTTAGGAATAGACGAAATGTCATTTTAATGAAATAATTTGACTTCCGGACCAACCGGATACTGAGATAATAGCCCATGAAATCTCAAATTTCAAAGTTCAGAACCGGAAATCGACCGGATATTCGATTACTTTGACACGAATCACGCAATTTTGGTCCGAATTGGACAAAACTTCGCATATAGACTAATTTCGACCCGCTAAATCTAAAAATTCAATCAGCAAACCTGTACGACCTACCCATCTTGCTGTACAGTTTTTGTGACCTGGACATCCGGTTACCGGACATAGACCGGACGTGACCGGATTTTCGGAGATGTCTTGGGCCGAGCACCAATAATATGCTAGAGTATGACTTAAATAGCATTCTTCTTCCGAATCTGAAGCGTTTTTATCGATTTGGCATCCGGTAACCGGATATAGGCCGGATATGATGGTTTTAACGGATTCTCCTCCTCCTGAGGTTTCTAAAATACTTTATATAGGCTAACTTTAAAGGTTAACTCAGGACAAGCGCTCACAGTTCGGTTCCAAGAATTTTTGGTCAGACTTTAGTTATCGGAGTGGACGTTGTTGTCTTTTTGTTTTGGAGCTAAAATCAATGGTAGAAGATGTATGAGGAACGTGACAGGGGTATGTCTCAAACCAACCAGGTTCTGAACCATATTACTGGTATTCGTGTCCGGAACCTAGGTTTTGAGACCGCTGAATGTCTTGACTCAAAAATGCTTCCGTTAAAGAGCAAGGTCCCGCGTCTTTGCATTTTTCATAGCTTTTTCCATTGTAGTAAAAATTATATATTATAATATATATCGTAACTTACAGCAATATTCAGTTAAGGAAGGGTTAAACGATCACCGCGATACAACTTTGCACTGAATAGAGATACAGAATCCACATTCTGCATCTGTATTCTATGCAAAGTTGTATTGTGACCCACTTCCGACTAAGCGAAAGATAGTCCTTCGAAAAATTTGCGAAAATTTCTTGCATAACATCTTGGACATTTGAATTAAACATTTCAAATTGAATTAAATTAAATTAAAATGTCACAAGGTTTTTTGGCCTGACACAATGTTGCCACATCATTTCAATCGCTCGGTTTAATGCAAGGATTTTTGTGCAAAATTTTGTGAGCTGTTGCTGTACTCACAATAGTTTCGAAATACAAACAGTACAATGAAGCAATATCGTCACCAAATTTCGTAAAGCCCCAAAAAAATTTAACCGACTTGAATTAGACTGCACATTTTATCCCGTATAGGAAACCAAAAGCAATTAGTATTTATAGCTGGTTTTACCAGCTAAAAACCAAATTATAAATGTTATGTCTTTGGATGTTAAAAACTTTCACTTTCGATGAACAGTGATCATTTGCTTTTCATTGAGCTGAGCACTTTCTACTGGATGTCTGGGACCGATGTTATCAAAGGCTGAAACCAGGCTTTAAACCTAAACTCGTTTTATAATTGGGTTGTCAAACTAAGCCAGTGGAATCAATGTTGAGTGCTGAATGGGGTAAATATTGGCCCGATATTATCATGATACTCTGGTTTAAAGAATGGGGCTAGATTGGGGCAAAAATGGGTAAATCTCAACCCTACTCGATGAGAACGGTAAATTGCTAAAGTTTTACCTATAGTAAGGAGAAGCCTGCATAATGATTTCTGTAATCTAAATGTTTGGATGTCTGTTTGCATGCAATGCCTATGTCATTTCTATTTTAGTCGTATTTGCTTGTTTTGTCGGCTTTCCGTAGCTTACGACAGAGCGGTTCCGGTGGCCACAGAAATGTGTATTCTTACGTTAACGTAGGTTGCTTAAAATGCATTTGAAAAATAGTTTCTGTGTTTTGCATGTCCAAGTCGAACCATAGAATTGAGAAAGAGTTTGTACCTTGCCTTGTGCATTAACATTAACACATTTTAAGCTTTAAAATAATATAAAAATTATTTCCAAGGATCGCAAGTACTGAAACCTCGAGGGTTTAGGTTTGGTTCTTCTTACATACATATGGCTTTCTCAGCCTTACGATTTCTACTTTGATTGGTACAACCTTCTTCAAACAATAGGTATGAATTTAAACACAAAAGTTACTGTTATTTTCACTGCACAGCCCTCAGCAATGGAACTGATTGTTGACTGCCAGCCCTCTCTTTGGCTATTAGCTGTCGGCTAGATCAATCTATGTTTTGATGTTTACTTGCTGGGAAAAAGAACTCAGTCTAATACCTGTTCACATAAAACTGTTAATGGTTTGCAAATTCTTCGACACCCATAAAACTTAGTTTCAATTCTAAGTCAGGTATAGCTGTACAAATTTTCCATTTCCTAAAAAGTGACGCAGTTTTAGCGAAAGACTAGTTAAGACTTGTTTGTTGGAAACTTTAGGACAACCATCCCAGCTCTGATTTTTGCGGATGACCAGAAGAGATTGTAGACTATTTGAAAAATTGCGTTTTGTTGTATCGATCGATGGTTGATCAGCTTGACTTTTACTGCGTACAAGCTTACACGCATACTCTATACTGAAGTGAATCGTTACAATATAACTGAGAAGCACTTATATAGTTTTGGATCACATCATTCTACAAACAGAACTTTTCCAATTAGTCCTAAACTCTTAGTACTGGTTACAATCACACTGATATGAAATGGTTTTACTGATATGAAAAGGATTCGGCAAAATAGCATTTCTCTATTTCAGTCACGATGAAAACAGTACAAATTCAATTCTCTGACTGAACTTGCAGTATAACTTCATGCCGTTGAGAGATCTGCGATAAGCTGAGCACAGTTGCTTCCAATGTCGTCGCTTGATTTTGTCGTTTTTTAGAGGCGTGTTGAAGTGTTCACAGATGGCAGTGTTATGTTGGACTCTGCCAAAATTCAATACGGGGGAATTGGGATATATTTTGGGCCAAAAAGTCCGCGCAATGTCAGTGAAAGTGTTGGAATCGGCGTGTCAAGCTTCGATGCTGAAGTCGTGGCCATTCGAAGAGGTGAGTACCATACTCAGTGTTTTGGAACGACCAACGTCACCGGTCGGCCAGGGGTTAGTCAGGCGTATTTTTCAGTGTCTAAAGCCAATCTGAACTAGAAAATTGCAAAATATTTATGTATATTATTCATTATATAGACAACGAAAACCGTTTTTACTTAATATATGTTGATTGATGTTGACATTCCTTGGATGCGTTTTGTAAACATTTGCTGCTCTGCTCATATCTATATGCTAAAAATATCTGTGTCACACATGTTTGTTATCACAAATATCTGTGTTAGTTCGGCGGTCCGCTGCCAGCGAACGGCTAGACTCTGCCGGACCGACCTGCCTGCCCAAAATCCGCCTGAAACATTTGACAAAATCGCTTTCTAAGTCAACACACAGGGCATTAAAAGCAACCCAAATTGACTCTTAGGGCCTTTTCGCGCGCGAGTTAAACGAGTCGAGTTAAACGAGTTAAAGTTAAATATTTTAACCCCTGTTCGCGCACTCAGCGAGTTAATTTTAACCCTGCCTGTTTTAACTCTTTTAACTCTAGCAGGGTTAAAACGAGCAGAGTTAAACGAGTTAAAATCGGGAGAGTTAAAATTAACTCGCTGAGTGCGCGAATAGGGGTTAAAAGAGTTAATTTTAACTCGTTTAACTCTGCCGATTCGTCTCCATTCTTTTCATGCACGCGTTCAAATCAGTTTAAAGCAGTGATCAGCATAAACGGCAAACTATGCTTCCGCCTTGTCTTGAGTGAATTTCGGTGGTTTATGATGCCTCTTAAATAGTGTAATATCTGTTTTATATGCTACCAAGACGTTACAAGCTGACTATTTGTTTTATTCCTTATTTTGTAGAGATTAAACAGTTTTAAGCATCTATGCACAAATGTTTAATTACTATCAGCAAAGTACACTCTAGAGGGCGCACAAACTACCGTAAGACCGTCGCAGCAATTTGATTAGCTCCATATTTGACTACTGTGACCAACTGGGTGTACTTAGCTGCAAGTTGTATTCAAACTTGACCTTTAAGTCAGCAATAATGGTGCACAAATAGATATCCGAACATTTGGCGTGTCTTTATTGCTATTATTCCATTTAACAAAAACACAAATTTTCAAAATTTGTTAATTTCGGACTCCTGCCCCAGAGAAATTCCGAAATCAAAGCTAACGAAGATCAGTTGGTTTAGTTAAAATTGCCTTGTCATAAGCGGTAATCTGTAGGGCTTAGAATTTTAAATTAGGCCTCCCAGGTTTCAAAATCAAAGACCACCAATTTCAACTTTACAAAACACTCAAATTTGCTGTTTTCAAACATCAAAAATGTTATGAAAATGTACCTAAATTTCAAAGGCATAAATTAAAATTCCGTTTTCTACAGGCCACCGCCACCATTTGAAATCGTCTTTGTAATATAAGGTGTACGCTAAACCGCATCGTTTTGCCATTAGCGAGGTTTCTCTGGCGCACGAAGAAATTTTTCCATTTATTGGAAATTTGATCACTGCTTCTACCAAAATTTCCTTCTCGGTAGACTAGGTTCCAACAGTCATCCGCCATTTTGCAACGAAAATCTTCGTTAAATTTAGACCGCAATTGAACTAGGTTTAAAATTTCGGCCCAAGACCACTTCGAGCTTCTATCGCGTTTTGAATTCATGATAAATTTAGTAAATAGAACTGCAGCAAAAATGGACGTAATGGAGGGGCCAGTACAAAAAGCGGACGCGGAACGGAAGCGGACTGGGTGTATAATAAGAGGACTGAAAAAGCGGACTTGTGGTATAAAATGCGGAATAAATGCGGAAATAACGGTACAAAAAGCGGACTTACCTTATTAAGCGGACTGGGTCAGAATTTAGCGGACCTACTTATTTTTAGTGCGTAGCAGAATTTTGATGACGGTTTTTTGGATTTTTTTTTTCGGTTTTCAACACAGAAAGCTTTTATGCACTGACAATTACTCTTGTTTTTGCGGAGGGCAAAGTCGTTAAAACAAAAATATTCTCAATATCTATCTCCGGCTATGTTTTAGGGACAGCCATTTTTGAATCTGCTTTTTGCTGAATACAGTGAATTAAGGCCTACTCCAGAAAAGCTATAACTTGAGCACAGGCTTCGGGACTTTTCCAGATTACACCCCTCTGAGTGGTCACAGATAGCAAAACTTTACCGATTGAGTTGAAATTTAGTTTTGGCATGTTTTTTGCAATGCTGATTTCAAAAATAACAAAAATTTTAATTTCTTTTAAATTTTAATTTTTTCCACTGATGCGTCTGCATTTGGTCATTCTTACGTCATTAACTAACCTCCAAGCGAACCCATAAGGTTGTGCGGCCGACTTTCACTTATCCCAACTGCCCTTTTAAGGGCAACCATTCGCATATGTGTTTCTTTCTAATCTTTGTCCGACCCTACGAAACTTTATATTGTTAGAATTGCTTCGGGAAGCCGCGGAACTTTGCATACAGGGTTGGGTGACGTGATTTTAAGATTTTACTTAGTAATGGTTGCCCATGAAAGGCAGTTGGGATAAGACATTAATAATAGAAGCAAGTACAGCTCAACGAAATAAATAAATATCTGTATTTATAAAAACAATTAATAAATATAATTATTTGCCTAGTATGAAAATACATCATTAAAATTAATTTAATTAAGAAAATTAAATATTAAAGTTTTTAGATGAAGCTTTTGTATTCCATCTTCTAATCCTCAAACTAGGCGTAATTCCACTTCCTAAATCCCATTTAGACCTATTTTCAGTTTCATTTTCGTTGTTTGCACGCTGATTCCGTTTTCGTTTCATAGACTGCCCGGAAAATACTTTTCACGACTTTTAAAGGTCTTAGTTCAGCTCCTTGTTTGTTTAGATGTGAGTCCGCCTTTTATACTGTATGTCAGCTTTTTCCCGATTATCCAATCAATACAGTCCGCATATTATACTATTCTCTGAGAGTCCGCGACAAGTCAGCGTTTTATACCTTTTTGCTCAGTCCGTTTCCAGTCCTTTTCCGCTTTTTGTACTGGCCCTGAGGGTCTGTCTAAAAAGCGGAAACGGAAACGGAAACGGAATCGAGGTCTAAAAAACGGAAATAAAAGCGGAAACACGGTCTAAAAAGCGGAAACGGAAACGGAAAACGGGTCTAAAAGGCGGAAACGGAATCAGAGTCCGAAAAGAGTAACAGAATGTGGAAACTGCTCAAACATGTGATTAAATAAATAGAATTACGGTCTAGTTTTTGGAATCAAAAACCAAATGCTAAAAGCCTGAGTTGAATAACTTGTAATGAATTGTAATTGAATAAACAAATAAATGGTTAAGTAAACTTCGTCGACAGTTTTCAGGGTCTGTGTCGATTACTAATTTATTATCCCAGCACCCCTTTCAATTGCCAACCATTTCCAGGTAAAATCGAATATTAGCTCTATGTATAATGTTCTGTTTGTCCAAAATGTAATTTTTACTAGTAAATCATACCTGAACGGGAGGTCAAATTTCACTGACCCTTGTGGAAGCCAATTTGGGTACCCCTTGTGAGAGCGATTTTTCTTAGGGGAACTTTTGAGAGCGATTTTTAAGCGATTTTTGCCATTTTTCAACAAAAAACAGCGATTTTTTAGCCAAATCACGTTTTTCGGACGTTTTTTAGTAAAAAACAGTAATTTTAAGTGAAAAATTCCGGCGAAGCCGGAAAATTTTTGGAAATTTTAGTCGTAAAACCTATTTTTTGGGCAATTTTCTTACCCCTTGTGGGAGCAATTTCGCGACCCCTTGTGGACGACTTCGCCGAGGGGGGGGGAATTTCCACTTCTTTTGTTTCATTTCCACCTGTGTAGTAAATTGTAGTCAGACTTCGGTAAAAAGTAAAAAGACGTTAAGTTTAGAAATGGTTGCCGTTAAAAGGCCAGTTGGGATGGGATAATTTTTCCATAGCAGACATATTCGATTTAACTCTCTTCTGCCCAAGACTTATCGGGGAAATCTGCTCAAAATAACCAATTTTACATTTTTGGCTGCCGTTTTTTGCTGAGACCGCCTAGAGAAATGGGACTACCACCAATCGATAGAGAATTAATTGCTCTACATTTCATGATTTACCATTGCAGGGTCTCCGATGCACCCAGGAAAAGATACAAGCCGTCAAAGTAGGACAAAGTACGAAATTTTGCTGAATTTTCATTGCAAAAATCCAATAAATTTATTTCTAGCTGCAAGACTTGATTCGGAGACGGGATCAACTATACGTTATTTTAATGCGCATAACTTTCCGCATCACCTGGTGGAGTGGAACGACTTTTCTGCCGACGAACTTTTGGCAGCCGCGGGAATAAAAGGGTTAAACTCGTTCATGGATTGATATTGTATCCTGCAATATAATCTTTTGAATGCGAAGAAATGGAAATTTTCCAATTCCATCTTTATTCCTGATATTTCTTTTGATTAGTCTTACATGTTTAATAAAATTATTTAATTTAACAAATTTATCCCTATCCATTATTACCCGTTAAATGTCTAAACATTTGTTCAATTATGGCCAGGTTTCTCCAGATATATATTTTTCGAGTTATTATACATTTATTTTGTATGAAATTTGCTTTAATACAAGTTTACTATATGCGTAACACGTTGCTGGCAGAATGCCAACGAAATAAGGTTTTTCATTGGATGCTCAAATTGTAACACAGCGCCGTCTAGTGAGAGAAATATCTGGAACACACTAAACGTTTCCGCTTCCGCTTTTTAGACTATTTTTCCGTTTCCGCATTTTAGACATATTTTGGATTCCGCTTTTTAGACTAAATTCCGTTTCCGCATTTTAGACCAGGTTTCCGTTTTCATTTCCGCTTTTTAGACCCAGTTTCCGCTTACATTTCCGTTTCCGCTTCCGCTTTTTAGACAGACCCCCTAATGGAGACCCAAAACAGAAAGAAACAATCATGACGAATTGAAGACTAATAACAGGGTGTAAGCACCGACCAATCAGGTAGCGCCTCTTTGAAGTAGCGCTAGCCAATCAAGCCAGGAAGTATTTTGAAACAGCCAATCAAAGCTAACCAAACTGAAAGCCGTAAAAGGAATAACTTTGAGCACTTCATAGTGTGTTTCATAGGATCAATTTCGCAGCTTTTCTCAATACATTTTATACAATTATTTCTCAATACATTTTATACAATTATTATTCCACACTACTTATTTTGCAAATGCAGTAACAGTTACTTATTTGTTCTGAACCGAAAAAATAAAGATTTCTAGGATCTTTTCAGGATAACCCACCCCAGGCCCAGATTCCGCAAAACTTGATCAAATGAGCTGAAATTTGGTATGGGTATGTTTTCGACCACGCTGAGTTCAAATATCACAAAATTTTTCGATTTCGCGAAATTCGATTTTTTTTCGATTCATAAGGGGGGAGGGACCAAGGGGAACCGAAAAATTTTTTGTCTTCGATTTTGCTGAAAACTTGTATTCAGGGGTTTTCGAGGTCGCAGAACACGAATCTGAAATCCGTTTTTCGATTCAGCTTTCCGTTAGCTCAATATAAGCTTACATCTTAAGCTTAGAACTTTAGCTTAGCTTGAGCTAACGAAAAGCTGAATCGAAAAACGGATTTCAGATTCGTGTTCTGCGACCTCGAAAACCCCTGAATACAACTTTTCAGCAAAATCGAAGACAAAAAATTTTTCGGTTCCCCTTGGTCCCCCCTTATGAATCGAAAAAAATCGAATTTCGCGAAATCGAAAAATTTTGTGATATTTGAACTCAGCGTGGTCGAAAACATACCCATACCAAATTTCAGCTCATTTGATCAAGTTTTGCGGAATCTGGGCCTGGGGTGGGTTATCCTGAAAAGATCCGATTTCTAAAAAACTCTTGTATTAGCAAAATAAATAAGCCGAAATATTAACTAAAATACCACTTTTGGTTTAGTTGATCTGTGGTAACTTCAGACGGCCTACCTTATTTTTAACTCGTTTAACCCCCGTGCCGCATCGAGGGTTAAAATTCAATGGAAAAAGTTGCTGCAGAGTTAAAGGAGTTAATTTTAACTCCCGCGCGAAAAGGGGTTGAGTTAAAATTAACTCCTTGGATTTTAACCCATGATGTGCGCGCGAATGCAGGTAGAGTTAAACTAGTTAATTTTAACCCCTTTTCGCGCGAGCACCGAGTTAAAAAGCGTTTAACTCGTTTAACCCCAGCTAGTTAAAATTAACTTATTTAACTCTTTTAATCCTGGCGCGAAAAGGATCGAGTTAATTTTAACTCGTTTAACTCGCGCGCGAAAAGGCCCTTAGAAAAGAAAAAGTAAACCAAACTAAATTTATGCTAAAATAAACCAGTTTTAGATAATGTGCAATTTTTGCCTAATTTCAGCGCTTCAGATTTGCGTGGAGCACGGGCTGTTTCACGTCCATCTTTGTACGGACTGCAAAAACATTTATGATTTCATGGTCAGTAAACGTATCCGGAACTGGTTTCAAAATGGTTGTCCCTGTCCGGATTTTGAATTAACAAATAATAGGACAAATCTGCTGGATTTGCTTTTCATATTCTTCCAGCATCCGTCACTCTTTGTTATATTTGTAAGCATCATATCAAGAGTATATAATAGGAAGAGTGGGAAGCTTGGCCCTTCCTAATGGAAATGGCCTGCGAGATGCTCGGCACATTAAGGCCGAAATCTCGGGGGGGGGGTACCACCTACCGTTGTTCAGCATGTGTTTATATGCGTTTGAACTAAAACGCATCTGATTGGCTAATCGCCTACCTTATGTCAAATTTACGTGTATTAGCGTACCCCCCCCCGAGATCTCGGGGGGGGGTCCCGCTTAGCGTTGTTAAGCGTGTGTTTATATGCAGTCGAACTGAAAAGCCTCAGCTGCCGTAATCCTCATCAGTGCTTTTCAGTTCGACTGCATATAAACACACGCTTAACAACGCTAAGCGGGACCCCCCCCCCGAGATCTCGGGGGGGGGGGTACGCGAATACACGTAAATTTGACATAAGGTAGGCGATTAGCCAATCAGATGCGTTTTAGTTCAAACGCATATAAACACATGCTGAACAACGGTAAGTGGTACCCCCCTCCCGAGATTTCGGCCTTAATGTGCCGAGCATCTCGCAGGCCATTTCCATTAGGAAGGGCCAAGCTTCCCACTCTTCCTATTATATACTCTTGATCATATTAATCTATTTATTTAATACATAAATAGTCAGCTTTTCAGGGTGGCAATCTTGCCAATTTGAAGAGAAAGACTAGAGAAATGCAAAATGTAGCTTTTAACTACATATTTCAATCAAAAATTTTCTTCGTTTCTTTTCGATTTCAAAAGCGACACGCATAGAATTTTATTTTTCTCACTGCTTTAGTTTACAACAACTTGAGCTAATAAATTACAGAACCAGCAAACGGATTTTGATTCGTATTTGGTGACACACAACTGACCATCCATGCTTCTTTGCCATTGCAGGAGCATGTTCGTGGCCATGCGAACATTCATGGAAATTGTGAAGCAGACAGGTTGGCAAGAATCGCAGCGAAAAACTGTCGCCTAATCTTGGGTCGTGCAAGGTGCCATAAAGGACAGGCTTTGGTTTGAATAAACATTAATACACTGGAGTTTGCCGGCTCTCTAGCATCACTTGTATGCGCTAGATGGTAGCACCGAATTTATCTGGGTGGTCTTGTTTGTTTTCTTACCGTTTTGATCGTCGGATCTAACCCCGCAAAAATTTTGCTTTTAGCACTGGTTTGAGAAGGACCAAAGCCGTTTGGTTTGCACTCAAGTGCTCTCACCTCAGAGTTACTTAGTATTTGACTTGACTGAGTACCTATAAATTCTATATTGCAGTTATGATTGCATGTATAATTGTTACATTACTTGTTGCTTACACCTACACGTTGTTGATGAAGTATCTGTAATCATTGCTATCTTAGGCTATGTGTCAATATCTTGCCACAGAAATTTTGCAACTACTTTGCTATACATACATGGCACATGCAACTAAATATGTGATAAAATTGCACATATTCAGTAAGCGTCAGAGTATGAATGTTTTGTAATGTTGTGTATTTTCCTGTCACTATTGCTGACTGTGGTCTCAATCGCGATAAAACTCTTTTTTGGTCTGCGAAGCCCAGTGTAATCAACGCCCAAACTAATTCGCTAACACAGATGAATACAACGATTCGGTCTCGCAGCGCATCGAACTACAGACCTACCAGACTGCAGTTAGGCGTGCTACCACGACTCCACAGATCCATAAGAGATGAGTAAATAACTTTAATATTACTCACTGACGCTCTCTAACATGTTAATTTTGTGTTTTACCGGTAGCAAAATTAACCCGAATTTAGGTGTAGATAAATTATTAATGATAATATCATAGAGTCGTCCACTAAAGCTCTGACAATATTCAAATTTGTTTGTTGATTTTATGCCGGCTGATATTGATAGTCCGTTCTGTTATAAAATATAAACACTTCGAATGGTTGGAATTAGCACTATTGCCTAAAAATGGGGCCTCGGAATTGATGCAATGCAAGTTGTACTTGGGCGCCGAACACAAGCCCTTAAAAATCCAAACCGCCAAGCCAAGCTTACTACCAATCGGTCTGTCCAGGCCAGGCCTGGCTAGCTTGCTCTTAGGTTTATAAATTCATCTCGCAGCTGCTGCAATGTGGACAAATTTATTTAGGACGAGGATTTACAGTCCTATTTGGTATGCGACACCGGCGTACCCTTGAAATAGTGGAGAAATTATCACTGCTTAGTGTATAGCAACCGGCAGTTACATATCCTTCCAGGTGCTCGCAAGGCAAAAAGGCTGGGAAATGTATCTGCTGGTTTCCAATCACTTGTCTGAAAATTGTTTATGTTGTGTATTTTGCACACAAACGTGTAAATCATACAAGCTTAGACCTCTCCACAAATTGGGCCTTCGTACAGTCTTAGCTGTAAGTATACTAACATAGACACTGATCCCGTATTGGGACCTCGTACATAGGGGTGTGATCGACAGAGCTTTTGGGGGGGGGCACCCTATAGCGTGCAAAGGATTTCTTACAGCAACCTCACCCTAGTCGGTGCTGCGGTTAGGGGAGTGCCAGCTTAGAAGGTATACACTTTTGGGGGAAGGAGGATGCTGACACTGAATGATTGCCATAGCAATTACCCGAGGTGTTCTACATCTACAAGGCTATCAGGACCTCCATTGTAATCGTCCATCGTAATGGAGGTTTTGTGGCAGCTCCACCTGAGGGGAAGCCACCCCTTGACAATCTCTCAAAATAGCCCAGGAGAAGATGTAAAATGGTTGCTAGAGCTTACTGACTTGACTTGACATGATCCTCCGCGTATGGCGCAGTAAAATACCAATGCGCTATCAGAGGTTCTGCAAAGGATTTAGGAACCGTGTCCAAATTAACCTATAAAATTCAGCGTAGACACTATTTATTTACACTATTTAATTCGCGTAGAAATCGTGTTTTTATCTCAAATTTTGGAGTTGTTTCAGCAATGCCTTATGTCAGTGCTTATAGAACTTGAAAATGAGAGAAATGCAGCCATCAATGCCATCGACCTATTTTATAGCATAACCGCCCTCTGACCACAAAATCGTCACTATTCTTGGGCTACCATCAATCACATCAAAACAAAGTATTAGCCCCCATTTTTAACCACGAGTTTCCGCAAGATTGTTACGACGTCTAGCCTTACGACGTCCAATTTAAAAAACTGATGGATTTTTCTTGTCTAACATGTAAATATTACAATTCACCAGGTAGGTGGAAATAAAAATAATGCAATAAAGCCTTATTAATACTTCTACATCTTCCACTGGTTTATGTCGAACTTGGGTGTTTTGTTGTTACTGGTATAAGGTATAACTTCTATTCCGCACGGACTCAATATTCTGGCTGTAATCGACGTTCTGGTTGGAGCCGTTGGTTGAGTTATCGCAAAAACAAACCCGAAAGCCACGAAACATGCCCCGAGTATTTGATGTATAAAGAATATTACAGACTACCGTCATATTTACCTCAAGTTTTGCTTAAAAGTTTTACAAATAGTTGTCTGCACAGCAAGATTCATTTGGAGAATGGGTACTAGAAACGTTCGTGTTAATAACATTCCTCATCTTTATGCAATTTCCTGCTTAAAAGCTAAAACGTGAATAACATAAAATTCACCTCCCGTTGTAGGGGAACAAAAATTTTCCAATCTTCGATGGAGATTACCATTAACTCGTCATGTAATCGTTTGTGTCTCTGGTTTTAGGCTGAATAATGTGGTCGTGACTCGTGGGTACCCGGGTCAATATGTCGAAATGCTCGCCGAATTCGAAAATCTTGTTCACAACGGAAGAAAATTTTCATATCCTCAAAAACAATGGCAAATTCGTCACTGCAATAATAAAGCAATTTATAAAATTACGGCTGAAAATGTTAAGAAATGAAATTAAATCAACAGAACAGAGTATGAGGACAATTGACAGTGACCAATATGTTCTGTTAAATTCTCAAGGATCTGCGGTAGGTTTAATATAGCTATTCATGTGAAGCTTTTAGTTACTTCTTGAAAGATTCAAAGAAAGGTTGCGTACCTTAATTTTTGAAGTTTAATTTCCTTAAAATTTTGGACAACACCAGGCAGACACAATTTCACAACTGTAATAACATTAGCGGCAATGTCATTTATAGCATTGCATTCAGCAGTAACACGATAGATATCAAATTTATAGATCAAAATTTGGAGCAATTTACAGTTTCCACGGGGTTCTGTTAAATTTCCGGAGATCTATATAAGCTAAATATAAGTTAAATGTAAGCTTAAAGATGCAGGTTGTGTATGTGTTTTAAGTTTTAAATTTGCAGAATTCTTAAGGGGGTTGCACCAAATAACGGACAGTCCCAAATAAGGGACACGTTTTGCTTCTCAAAGCTGACACGATATCCTGCAAATTCCTTTTGCAAAACAAATTAGATCGCCGAAAAGCTCAATGTCTCAGCTACATTTTGATATATTTTGTTTCCATATACACTGACGTCATCGTCCAGAAAATCAGATAGAATGCTTCTGATTTTAAAATTTGAACAGAATCTCTCATGTAAAAAATTTTTCACAACATTTGCAGTACCCAGCGCACATTAATTGTTTTACTTTTATATGAAACTTTTATATTTTTAGCATGCTCAGATTGTCTGCAATCTTTTGGCATAAATTTTTAGTGTGAATGTTTATAACTTGATGTTACCTCAATTTTTAATTAATTTCTGTTAAATTTTCAAAATTGTGCCAAATAAGGGACGGACAGCTGGTGCCAAATTAGGGACAGCAACTGGAGCTTAAATAAGGGACAAAATTGGAGGCCGCAACGGCGTCGGATCGAATCCCAACAATGGCAAATATGGTTTCTATTTTTGTATTAAAGAAGCTATTAGTTTATTCTGACATATTCTATGGTTATTAACCGTGATAACTGTATTTCATAATTGTCATATAACTGATAAAATTACAACATTGAAGAAAACGAAAATTCTGGCAGTACTGTGTTTCCAGAGTGTCAAACGGACAAATAATTAACTATTTTTCGCATTTTCACTTATTATGAATGTCAGAAACAAAACATTCAGGTGTCAATTATATGAAAGTGTCCCTTATTTTTGTGTCAAAAAGCTGTCCCTTATTTGGTGTCCGCTGTCCCTAATTTGCACATAGTGTCCCCTATTTAGTGTTTATAAGAGAAAATTGATGCGATAATCTTTAAAAAATTTAATTTTTAAAGTGTTCCAAATTTGACGCAAGCAAAATTTATTTTCCTGTGCAGCGGAGATTGAGATTTCCGCTGACATAAAGATTACATACGTTGGTTCCCCATAGATATTGAGTAAACGACGTTTCTCTTTCAAAAACAAAACTTTAAAAATTTTGTCAGTTTGGTGTTCCTTATTTGGTAAAACCTCCCTAAAGTGCATTTGCTTTAATTGGTAACTGTGACTTAAAGTTGAGCTTTTGTGCATAGAATGTTGAACATATGCAACACTCTGTCTATCCTTATTCTCATTTATGAAAAAGTTAAAAGCCAATAAATTTAGACATTAGAACTAAAATTAAATTAAATTTTGATACATGTAATGTACTCTTGATGTAATTAAATCTAGGCTAAGTACATATTATGATAGGTTGTAGCATGGGACTGCGTGCACTCAGTAAATGAGCTAGATCAGATTTTAACTTCCTATCTTAAAGAACGGCTGGCAACGCAAAGTAAGCATAGGAGAGTGTTATTGTAGCCCCCGCTGCTTCTTAGCAAATTTATGGGGTGTTTGAAAATTTTTCATGTTTTTTCTCTGGCGCACTGGGCGTTTCTCGATGATTGGATGGAAAAACTGCCTCTTTCGTTAGAGGTGACAACGTCAGGATTTATACCCATACTTGAATTGGTATAAATATTCAGCATCAATAAGTTTAAAGATTTCAGACGCTACATTATTTCAAGATGGCTTGCTGTAGAAACATTTTTGCAATTTAACAAGTTCGAATTATATCCAATTACGTGATTACCTAAGAAACCTTAGACATGGTCGTTGTAGTATTCCTCCAAGTTACCCCGAACGACGTTTTGGAAGTTTTGCAGAAAGTTTCTCCCTCATACCTTGTTCCTTTATGGAAAATGGTCTTGGCTTACTGCACTGCATTGCTTACTGTTTCAACAACTGCTTACCCTATTCAACAAGCTATTTTGGGGAGATGTGCTAGAATTCAAGCAGTTTGATGGCTCTCTTCTGGAAATGGACATTGACAAATTCGGAGATTTGCGGATTCAATCGCACTGTGGGAAATATTCAGATGCTGGACATTATTGACTGCAACCATGCCGCGTCAGCTGTGCCTCTATAGCTTCAAAACTCTGGCTCAAACTACCAGAACAAAACCCATCTACAGCACATATCAAGCCTCATTTTGTCCGTTCAGAATTCAGATAACTAAACAGTTGATGACGAATGATCAGAGGGCATAAATACATTACAGTCTCTAAATTCATTAATTATGTTTTTGCAGCATTAATTGAAATTACATTTTGAATTGTTTATACAATCCTTTGACAGACATATTTATAAATTAATAATAATAATAATAATTAATAAATAAATATAAATAATATTTATAAATAATCATACATTTTGACATAAATTATACAATTTTAAATTCAAAAATTTCTTGGGCCGCTGACCGAACCGAAATATTGCACAGACGGCTCGGGAGGGCCAAGACGAGAATTTCGGGAAGTGCCGGGACGGCCCGGCTGCAGAAATCCGGTCAGAACAGGTTTTTACTTAAACAGTTTGATTTTCTTGGATTAATGTGTTCGGTTGTGCCAGGGCCGTGAAGCGGGCTTCGGGCTCGGGCCTGGCTCGGGCTCGGGCCGGCCCCATACTGGCCCGGCCCTAGTTTTTAATGAGACGGCCCGGCCCGAGTTCTCTGTTGAGCCCGGCCCGACTCGGGCCGCTCGGGCCGTTCGGGCCATTCGGGCCGTTCGGACCGCTCGGGCTTTTCGGGCTATTTGAGTAGTTTGTCATTGCTGAAGAAAAATATTGATTTTTTTGGTTGTGGCTAGTGGCTTCCTTTGTCCACACACTGTTGTCATCTACAGTGCTTAACATATATACATACATGCATACATGCATTTGAAATTGAAGCAAACATACAGACAAGTTTAGATTAAACATAATTCTAATATCCAAATACTATTAGCAAGCAAGTTGCGAAATGCTAAACTTTATACAGGTTCTCTCTATCTAAAAAGTTATAGATTAGTTAGCGGCAAATTGTCTTCACAGTTTCAGACAAACATTTGTAAAATTCAAGAGGAACTAATTTAGTTACTCTGCCTGCGGCGGTAGACAAACCTGGTTTGCTACAAGGAAGCTAACAAGTAAAGCTCTGCCAACTTCCCACTTTTTAGTCAGTGGTCAATTGTGTGTGTTTAAATCTGATAAATATCTGCTCTGTGAGTGATTTATTTTTAATTCCTTTTTTGGATGATTCAATGCTTTACCAAAAATCTTACAATCTACAAGATAAGTTTTATACAGCTTCAGTGTGTGGTTATAATTAGTGTTCAAAGCATTATCTGAAAATTAAGAAATGAAAAGCTTCTAATGAAGTTGCAGCTAATTGAACCAAAAGTTCATTTTGGGTTTACCGATACATTATATTAATAAGATTGCTTGCGTAAACTGGATGCGCTTTGAGCCATTATGGGACTCTCCGCAGCTGTCAGACTTCATTCGGGCCGCTCAGGCTGCACTCGGGCCGCACTCGGGCCGTTCGGGCTCTTCGGGCCGCTCGGGCTTCTCGGGTCGCTCGGGCCGTGAACCGGGCTTCGGGCTCGGACCGTGAAGCGGGCCTCGGGCTTCGGGCCGGGCTCGGGTTGGGGAGCCCGGCCCGAGGGGGTTGGTTGGCCCGAGCCCGAGCCCGGCCCAAGAAATTTCTTAACGGCACAACAATAGTTAGAGGTGCTGCAAAAAAGAAAACTTTAAGTAAACTTTTTGAAAATAAAAGTTGTCGTTTTTTTACTCTTTAGGCATATCAATTTGGGTGAAGTAGTTCACAGTTTGCAGCAAAAAATATAATTGTTATATTATATAATATATAATTATTATATATAATTATATTATATTAATTATATATTATATATATTATATTAATTATATTATTATATTAATTATATTAATTATATAATTATTATTTATTATATAATATAATATATAATATAATATAATGCAGCAGTCAAACATATTAGTCAAATTCCACGAAAATGCACCATATCAATAATAATTCTATATGGCGTCCCGTCAGGTGCAAACGCCTAAATTAAAGCTGAAAATTCATTCTGCCTCAATTTGCCTAGACTGCTTATCAATTGCCTCAATAACAAAGTGCTTGAACTGCTGCCCTACCTAGATTTTACTTCGGTGGCCCTTTACCTTAGTAATAAAAATTTGCCTGGCCTATCCAGCACCACACCCTTGAAGATCATTAAGTATCCTTAAAATTAGGTTTGTGTTCAGTGTGGTGCATAACACTTTATTCCAGGATTAGAACAAACCGCGTCACCTGCTGACGTTACCAGTCAACGTACCGTAAATATATGCTCCTCAGCTAGAATGAAAGTTAGAATGAATTTGGCAGTCATTACACGTTATGCAACGATACATGCAGGTAAGAGCACTACCTACTCGTAGTTCACTTTAAACGTTATATTTAAACCGGTGTGCCGCAGCTTTGGTTTCTATTTCAAGATCACGTCACTACAAAGCTTTTGAGACAACTTTTATTTCAAATGAGTAAGCTCATGCATGAATAGCTAGCTTGCCTGGATTTGGTCTGGATATTGAGCAAAAATAGGTTAAGTAGTAGTTTGTCATATGCTCAATTAAAATCAGTAAGTTTTATTGCATCTATGCCAATGATGTTAGCATTGCAATCAAAATATAGAACTGGCAAACATACTTATGCAAAGGACCAAAAAAGTTAATTATGTGAGAAGTTTATTGTTCAAGTTAAGAGAGACCTTGTATTTCTGAAAGGTCAGAAATCAGAGTTTAAGATTATCTGAATTGCTATTGATATTTCGAACAGTGTTTGGCTATGTTGACTACTTTGAGCGTTATGCGTCTATCAAAAGATTTTGAGTACGCCATTATAGCGAGATTCCGCAGAACGCAGAACAGCTGGGACTAAGCACAAAATCATTCCACAGAAATTTGTTGACTTCGCTGGAATTTTCCAGCCATTCTTTGATGAAAACGGTTTCCACGGAAATTAGTTAACGACGCTGGAAACCGATAGCCCGATATAAAAACTAAAATAGTTATGTGTTAAGCATATCTGAAACTTTATGGCAAGCCTCTGTGTTTGTTAGGCTCTTGCTGGCTAAATCTTAAGACGTTTATGTTTCCACGGAATTTAGCTGACTTAGTTGAAGTCTGGGCTAAGGGCTTCAAACTTTCCAAGGCTCTTTAGTTTTTCACATGTCTCATTTGCGGAATCTTGCTATCATGGTGTACTCAAAATCTTTTGATAGTCGCACTAAAGTCTGACACAAGAATGTGTGTACAAAATCTGTAAGGCCTCCAGTGAACTAAATATGCGTCGTAACCCCATAAAACCATATATTTTCGGAATCCTTGCAGCGAGATAAACGTTTTCTTTAAATTTTCAAAGATTTTAAAATATTGGTTTTTCGGAGAATGTTTTCGGACTGTTCAAGCTATTCAGCTCATTCTTTCAGAAAACTTTCCCATCCGATTGACACAAGGACGAAAAAAATCGGTTGAGAAATACGCATTTTATTCCAAAAATTCGGTTTTCCATTTTCTTTGATTGTTTGCCGCTTTTGCAGCTTTGACTGGTTATTACTAGCGACTCGCTCAACGGAAAAGTTTTTGATTAGATTTTCAGGACGCCTATGCGTCTGCTTTCACCTGATATATGTGGCATTTCAAATTTGGAATGTCGATTTTTTTGAAAAATATCACTTTTTGGCCAAACATTTCGGCAAAGCAAATTTAGCAAAATTTGGCTGTCTTTGATGTTGCCGCCTTGATTTGACTGAAGCAATGTAAACTAGCAAAAACCAGCTGAAATAAGGGATATTGTTTAAACATTCATTGCTGGCGCATATCAGTCGTAGCAAGAGTTTATAATAGGAAGAGTACGACACCGTACCCTTCCTAGTGCTTTTCAGCTTCTAGATGCTCGGCACATTAAGGCCGAAATCTCGGGGGGGGGGGGGGTCACGGTTAACACTGTTAACCATGTGTTTATATGCGTTTGAACTAAAACGCATCTGATTGGCTGTTCGCTTACCTCATGTCAATTTTACGTGTATAAGCTGACCCCCCCCCCCGAGATCTCGGGGGGGGGGCTCAGCTTAACGTTGTTAAGCGTGTGTTTATATGCGTTTGAACTGAAATGCATTTGATTGGTTACTTAGCTATCGTAGCCCTCACCAGTGCATTTCAATAGCAGCAGCGAAGCAGCCAATCAAATGCATTTCAGTTCAAACGCATATAAACACACGCTTAACAACGTTAAGCTGAGCCCCCCGAGATCTCGGGGGGGGTCAGCTTATACACGTAAAATTGACATGAGGTAAGCGAACAGCCAATCAGATGCGTTTTAGTTCAAACGCATATAAACACATGGTTAACAGTGTTAACCCTGACCCCCCCCCCCCGAGATTTCGACCTTAATGTGCCGAGCATCTAGAAGCTGAAAAGCACTAGGAAGGGTACGGTGTCGTACTCTTCCTATTATAAACTCTTGGT
This sequence comes from Trissonchulus latispiculum, assembly GCA_030248195.1. Classification (NCBI taxonomy): domain Eukaryota; kingdom Metazoa; phylum Nematoda; class Enoplea; order Enoplida; family Ironidae; genus Trissonchulus; species Trissonchulus latispiculum. The sequence continues at coordinate 41,497 of JASAND010014659.1, forward strand.
CGTAGCAACAAAGCCTTTATATCGTTGGATTAAGCTCAACCTGAACTTTATAATTATGTTCTTTTACTCATTTTTGCTAAATTTACTAAACAAAGTATGACAAGCGTCAAGCCGTTAGTTATTAGGCTTGAGACATCATCTGCACGATAACGGTTGATCTCCCCCCCCACACACACACAAATTAGACCCGTCACTTCAAAGAAATGTGCACGCTAGGTTTGTGTTCTAAAAGCACAGCTAGTCAGTTGGTTCAATGTGCGTCTGTTGCAAGCTTCAGAACACAAACATAGCTTGCAAATATCTTTGAAGTGATGGGTCTAATTTGTGGGGGAGGGTCAGCCGTTATCGTGCAGATAATGTCTCAAGCCTAATAACTAAGAGCTGGCGCTTGTCACACTCTTTAGTTATGGTGTACTCTTGCTGCCATTTATAATCATGGCGCCCAACTAGTCCCTCAAAAAACACTGACAATAGTTGTTAAGGCATAACAAGTTTCGTAAGTAGTAAAGATCAGTTCTCAGTTTTTCTTTTGTTTTAGTCTGGTTCTGGACCGCCACCGGGTCAGCAACCTCTGTCTTCCCCTACCCTGTCGTCGGATATGAGAATAGCATCGTTCGACTGGTCCCTTGGATCTCTGACTCGACCACTTTGGCGAAAAACACTTATTCCAGCTGCAGGCAACTTTTCCTAGTGGCCTGCAGACTAGTTTAGTCATATCAAGAGTACATAATATATAAGAGTGTGACAGCAGGCAAGCTCTCCGTTATCAGCTCAAGGTACATGCTCTGCACGCTAACGGCTGACCCCATACACAAACGTGTATGCTCACTTCAAAGAAATTCGCACGCTATCTTTGCGTTATGAAGCTCGAAGCAGACACAAATTGGACGCACGCAGGCGTTGTGTTTTCGAGCTTTAACACGTAAAGATACGGCGAGTGAACGTACAGAAACGTGTACTGGGTACACATTTGTGGGGGGGTCACTAGGTACACGTTTGTGTATGGGGTAAGCCGTTAGCGTGCAGAGCATGTACCTTGAGCTGATAACAGAGAGCCTGCAAGCTGTCACACTCTTATCTATTATGTACTCTTGGTCATATCTACAAGTGATAGTGATTCTTAGCAGTGAATTTACAAAGTAATATTTGATGAATGATTGTAGATGAAAGTTGGAAATTTAGCGCGTTCGGAATAACGCCGGATATCCTTTGGCGCCAGCGTGCGCTGGCTAAGAAAACTGGTTGAATCTACAGATGACTACTATCCCGAAGAGGGGTAAAGGGTATAGGTTTTGCAGAAACAATATGGTCATGTCATCAAAGAAAGCTACTCGCAGCCAGGACTACCCTGGAAGGGTGAAGCCGACGACAGTGGTTTAGCTGTGTCACCACAGAAAGGAACCAAAAATACCCTTAAATAAAAGATCGAATCGGACTGTGAAATGAAATCAAAATGGTCAGGCGGGCAAGACTGGGAGGTAAAAGTTCAAACTTATAGACATTCAGAAACTTTGTTTCAGCTGAAATTGAGGTTCAATTTTGACTACTACTCTACAGATGAGTTATACTTAACTTTTTTAATACATTTTCAATGAAAGCAATGTGCAGGCGTGGCAAGCTGTTTGATCATTGTAACTCTGAAGTCGTCTGAAAGTCTGAAAAAGGTAATCTTATATGATCTTATATCATAAATGTTCTGGACATTTTGCTCATTCAAATGAAGTAAGATTTGCAGTTTAGCGCGCAAAATCTTGAATCTATTAGCCCAGTTCAAAATCTTTGAAATTTAAAAAATGGGGCTTCCCTTTGAAAATGCAGAAAACAACGACATCCACAAAATCAATATTTTGGCAGGATAAAGTAAGTATATCACAAGATCGATTACTCGGCATTATAAATAGGACTGTCTTTAGAGGTATTGCTGAAAATAGGTCTTTGAATTATAGCAATAGACAGATGGAAAAACTAAAAAATTGTCCCGTAATACTGATTTACATACCCAGGTTTTGCAAAAACAAAATCAAGTATACGTAGATAACATCCAATAACAAAGTCATTCTACAGCTCTCACTACTTTTCTCTTTTCTCTCACTACTAAAAGTCACGCGTGTGAGCATATGTTAGTAGTACTTACAGTATAGTGAGCAGTTGGTTACCTGACAACGGGGTGCTTTCATTACGCAGAATGTCATTTTGCAGAATTCCAGTTTGCAGAATTTCTGCAAAGTGAAAGAAGGTAAATTTTTATTACCTTCATTTTGCAGAATGATAGATTTTGGAGCTTTGACTGCAGAATTTTAAATGTCAGAACTTTCATTTTGCAGACTATTGATTTTCAGAATTTTTAAGAAAATTTGGATGTGTGGTTTTTAATTTTGCAGAATTCAGCAGTCCAAAATTAACGATTGTAAGTATTTATTGACACTACGAGGGTATGGGGAGCAGAGCTCCAGAAGTTGGAAAATTACTTTAGAATTAATTTATTTTAGTTTCAAATTCTATAATTGATTAAACTAATTGTCATTATAGGAATTTCGCTAACTTTGTGATCTTGTACACTTTGTACAATTTCTACGCTTTCCAAGACGATCTAATGATATCAATGTCGGGGCTTTATGTCAGTACAAACCAACAATATTAACGACAGTCAATCAGAAATAACAGACTGTCTGCATGTATAAGAGAAGTGACGTACGTAATTATCAAACGTTGGGCAATAGCACAACAATCCCCTTTACAGTATAATGACCACAGTACAGTTACAGTATAAAAGCTCTGTTCTGTTCACTTACGTTGAAAAAGTTCAATTCAAATATTTTATTTAATTACATATAACAAATTGGTTTTCATTGTTTTTTTATATACAACAATTTGGTTTACACTGTTTTAAAAGTATATACATAACGTATATATATATATATATATGTGTATATATATAATATGAATTTCAGCCTGACCCGGATGATATCATGGGATCCTCTATTGTGATGCGGAAAACTGTTGGTTTTACTACTCGGCACATGTGAAGATGAACGATAAAATAACAGAGTTAACAGTGATGGACCCACACCATCAAATTTTACTGTGTGCCCACTCATATCCTGTATATGGTCTTCAAAAACTATGGATGCCGCGGACCGTATGCGGAAGGCGAAACAACACTTGATGACCCATGCGGCCTTTAATAAGGCAAACTTCCTGGTGCTCTGCTCACAATGCGGAAAGCGAAAGGCCTGGACAAGATGGTCTCTTCATAGTTGCTGGGTAGCCACCACAAAGGGCCTCAAGTCGTACGAAACAATGTGTGATGTGTGTGAACTGGTTAGTGTTATTAATACTCCTATGTAATTTTCAACTGGAGCCAAACCAGACCAAGCCTAAAATCCCGACAACATCGGGCGGACCCTGCGGAGACCGGAGAGAATACGTACGTTGGGGGGGAGGAGTTGCAGCCCCACCTTGGGAAGTTTGGGGGGGTAATAATTTGGGGGAAAGGGTGAATTTTGAGTTTGTTGGGAAAGGGGGGGTCCCTCTCCGGCTTGCCCGGACAACAGCCCTGACACACCATTAGGGGCTGCCCCATTTTGCAACCCCATAGCAGAAAGAACAGTTTGAGTACTCTGGACAACGTCAAAACGAGGCGAAATAAAATTATCAAAATCCCGACGAAAATTTGAATTTTCTGAATTGTGGTCCACTGGATTTTTGGGGGAGGGGTGGGTAATTTGCCCGCCCCCAAATTACCCAAATTGTCGTTTGGAAGGGAAGCAAACTGAGAAACAATCTGAGCCGGGCCGGAAATTGGCAGCTGCCAGGCAACTTTTCCTAGTGGCTTTGTAGCGGTACCAGAGTGAAACTAGCCTAACACAAAAGTACCGTTACCCCGCGAGAGCAACTCAAGCGAGGAGACCGTGGCACAAGTGAATAACACACCAACCGCGCAGGAGCCGGCCGGGGAAGCCTCGCCAAATAAATAGCCCTAGTGAGTGGGTGACACCCGCTCACCTCAGAAATAACACTAAACTAACCTAGGAGCTCAGTATTTACCTACCAAAAGTACACAAACCTAGTGGAGATATTTAATACAGTACAACAAATATTATGGAAATAGAACCAATATAGAAAATAACTAGTACAGTAATTTAGGGGGGCAAAGGCCCAACTGTCAAACAGTTATACAGTTAAATAAACTACACACACACAAACTCACCACACAATTTAAATGGGCGAAGCCCCGCTAACGTACCAATAATACAAAGGCCCACTGAAGAATGACAGGGGGAGAAACTGTATACAAAAGATAGGGAGAGCAGAGAGAAACTAGCGACTTAACTATACAAGGGAAAACCCACAACTGAAAGGGGGAGAAGTTTGACGGATAACCCCCTCCCAAGAGAAGCGCCCTCTAGCTGGGGTGTCCCAATCATGTAGCTCCAAGGGGGGGACCCCACCCAACCAAACCTATCCTATAGGTTGAGCTACATGACACGTGAAGGAATGCTTGCTGACTAGGCAAGCCAACTATTAGCTAAGTAAAGTGATTTCGTAATATTTGGAATAACGAAAAGGTTGACCATTACAGTCAGCCTCTTGCGTTACATCTCCCCAGGGCTCGCCGTCCGAACTCCTGAGAGGACTGACCGTACGGCGCTTGGTACGTGAGCGTCGCTCCCACAAACAATTTACCAAAAAGCACTTTACGCTGAAAATTACTATTGCAAATGTATACGTACACAAAAACAAATAAATATACTAGACATACTAGTAACAGTAAAAAAAACAAGTACATACGTACGTAAATGCAGTACAAAAATACACGTATTTGGTAGAAACCGTAGAAAAAAAACCGTACTATTAGTATGAAATGAAGAAACTAAATATGAAAATACCCTAGAAAATTTCTCAAGGGAAGAGGGCTCACCCTCCTGATGGAAATAAATTCAAACAGTGTGTATAGATAATAAATGAATCGCTAGGAAAATTAATATAAGATAAAGTTATATGGAATACAAGGGGTGGGCGTAGACGGGAGGAGTTGTTAATAATAAAAGTAATAAAAAAACACTGTGGGGGTGTGCGGTTTTGGGGGTACCTTTTTATGGGAGTTGGTTTTTTAATATATAGGGAAGAGGAAGAAGGAAAGAAAATAAATAATAAAAAAAAGGGGGGGGGGGAAAATAAGGAGGAGAGGGAAAAAAAAAAAGAAAAAAAAAGGGAAAAGATAGAAAAGATGAGAGAGGAAAAAAAAAAAGAAAAGGATATTGGCAGCCTGCTTCTGACGGGCTATATCAATGACTCGCTGGTCGGCCTCCTCTTTTGAGGAACTAAACTCCTCACATCTGAGGTCAAACAGCTCCTCACCGATGCCCCAGAAGATATCACCGGTGGCTTCCATTAGTCGGCGATTTCCGGTGGCCATGAGCTGCTCTCGGAAATAAGGCATTGAGAACTTGGATAGCAGGATGCCTGCCATCACTAGGACCTTGAAGGGTAAATAGGAATAGGGATAGGGGAGTAAACGGCTGAGATCGATTTGATCTTTGCCCTTCTGTTTGGCATCTTGGGGACGTTCCTGTTTCAAGATGTCTTTCGAAACCTTGAAAGCACCTGTTAGATCTGCCAGGAGCACCTGATATGCGTGCTCTACTGTGGTTCGTTCTTTCTTGAGATGTCGTATCATGATGGGTCGGTCATTAACATCTCTTCCGGGATGTTTCGCGAAGTTTGAGAGGGCCCGGTGGGAATCGGCGTCACTTCTAATCCAAAGGAAGGTTCCGGGATTCTCCGGCATATAGGGAAGCTGGAAGATATGCAACTTCCTCAACTCATCCAACGCACTGAGGTGCAACTGGAGTTGATTCATTCTAAAATAACGAAATTTAGATTACTTTTTACATACAGAACCTTTCCAATCCGTCTGCGTGCAGGTGAACTTAGGGGTATCAACCCTATTGAATTTGCTTGAGGGATATCAACCCTGTGAAGAGTGTTCGATTAAGGATAACAACCTTTTGAATCTGGTACTCTGCTGCCATTATAAGGTTAGCCATATCAGAACTTCAGCACGGTATCAACCGGTATGCGAGTGTTATATTATCATACTTTATCCTTTCCGGTGGGCCACAAAAGATTACATATTATACAAGTAACATTATCCCTTATACCATCGACACACAATGATGGGCACAACAATAGCATACAACATATATAATAGGCGTGAAACGGAGGGAGTTTATCTCCCCTGGCAACTCTGGCTTACATTACTTGACTAATTGATAGATGAACAATCCCATGCACATGCAAGACAATTACAGCTTAAGTTCTTTCACAATTCTAATTCTCGTTATTTTAACCAAATCCCATTTAACACAAAACGTATCCATACACGAAATTCTGACATTTACATCCCTTTTTTAGCATTATTTTTATTTTATTTTAAAAGTTTTATGTTTCTTTTTATGTGATTTTCTTTGTTATCAGATGGGAACGAAATTGAGGATACTGTTATTTATGAAAATTCTTAGACAATATTTTTATTTGCGTATAATAATTTGAAGATGCTCACTTTTTGATTACACGTTATATTGTACCTTTTAGACCAAAACCAGTATTTGAAACTAAATCTCTTACAGATAAAACCTAGCAGCATTCTTTTATCTCCTCAACGATTCGTTCCCGGGGCGAGAACTTGTATTGAGTTCTCCCCCATCATACATTTAAGTATAAATATAGTTATTAATACTAATATTCTGGGGAAGCAGGCTCTTCTGGCTCCTGCGACCAAGGGGCTCCGGATCGATTACGAATTCGTTCTCGAGCTTGTGGGTTTGATTGGGGGTTAGCTGTCCGTTCTTCTGAATAGTGTTGCGTCGTTAACGTGTCCCTGGGTGAATATCTGGAACCCTCGCGCGGGATTGAGTAGTCCAGGGGCATGTGATCATCTTCCTCATTAAGGTATCCTCCTCCGAACCCGGGGGGTACATTTATTCCGCATTCAGTGGCTCGACGCCTGTGACCTCTTTGTTCTGTAGTAGAGGTTGTCCGTGGGACACGGGGTCGATCAACCGTAGGTGGAGCAGGATGATTAGGATGTGATGCTTGTTGACTTTCCCTGGGCAAATATCGTTCTCCTATCAGTGCAGAGTGGTACAGGTCATGCAGACTTTTGGCTTTATCTGGGTACATTGCTGTTCGATCACGAATTTCATTTCTTAATCCGGCAATAAAAAGTAAACTAAGGTAGGTATCGACGGATTTGGCGGTTATCCGTTCAGGATATACTTGTCCAGCGTAGGCGAGCAACCGTTCGTAGAAATTATCCACTGACTCATTTTCCCTTTGTGAAATTGTGCTCAGCAGATCTCTCCATGCGCGGAAGTCAGCAGGAGATTGAGTCATTCTATCGGCAAGCCTTGGTGTTACAGTTGCGGCAGGTCCCGTCCGAGCCTCTGACGTGGAAGCTCTCAACCGGGTTGATGGGCCGGGTCTATCCTTATAGAGATCCTCTTCAACTGAGAGAGCCATAGGATACAATTCATCTAATCGACCGGTAGAGATGGGCATTTGAAGGCGTATTTCTCTTTGTAATCCCATGATGAAGATTCTTCCCAAACTGATCATGGTTGGTTCTAAGTTAATGTAATCACCATGAACCTTATCCGCATAATCACGAATCCTATGATAGTATTGTTTTACGGTTTCCGATTCACCCTGCTCAGCTGGGGGTGCAGGGGACTTCGACGGGTGTGTTTTAGAAGGTCGAGGGGAGCGGGCTCTAGCTCCTTGGGAAGCGTCTGTCTTGACATCCGATGCATGATGTGGTTGGGCAGGAGGGGCCAGAATCTTCCTTCTGAGGTCTCTTGAGATCATTTCAGATACTCGATGTGTTGTTGTTAAAGGAATTGAGTATGCTGCCGGAGGAGGGGTGAGATGTATTTTCAACTGTTTTGTAGGCAAGCAAAATTCAAAGGAGCCACTAAATTTGGCCAGAACATCAATCCCCAGTAACATTGCTTGGGGTAAGTGAGGGCTTACTAAAATTGCATGAGGAATAGGTGGGTGGTTGGGACACCCTGGGAAGGAGATAGCTGTTTCGAGTTTCTTTGTGATATTTAATTGATGTCCGGTGGCTGAGGAGCTCTGTCGTGGACGTTCTAGATCCGCCAAGGGAAAATTGTATCTCTGAGCTATTTCTTCGGACATCACAGTAATACTGGCTCCTGTATCAAGGACGGCTTCAATTATAATCCCTTGAATAGAGATATCAATACAGGGTATGGGGAGGATTGTGGGAGTAGTTCTATGTGAGTAGTCAACTTCATCCATCAGGCACCAGATCCTGTCTCTTCTACCGGAGGATGAGTCTCTGGATCGATTACCTTGGTACGGCGGTGGAGTTAAGGCTCGAGCTCCAGCTCTTCCAATATCAGGACTTGCAGCACGCAATGGTGGGCTTTCCCGTTCGTATGATCCAGCTCTATATTGGTGAAGTTGATGAAAGGGCTCATCTCCTTGATGATCTTCTTCTGGTCCGGATAATAATGGTCTTCTGGGTCTGATGGGGTTGGGGTATCCTGATTCTGGAGAATAAGGAGGGTAAGGAGGTAATGGTTCCAAGGGAATATCTTCAAATCGTAACTGTCCTCTTCCAGGAGGATATGCACAAGAGCGAGGTCTAGCTCCTTTAGCTCTGCCTTCTGTAACAGAGTGTATTGGATGCAAAGGTCCTTCCAACAGGGGTGACCGACTACGCAATTCAGATGGACTGGAACCAGCGGGAGGTGAAGTTGGGGGAGAAGTCGGAATTCTTTGGGTTCCTGTTCCCAATTTGCTCAGTCTTTGTCCTAAACCAAAACATGATCCACGTATCCGTTGGAGGAGGTTGTCTCTGAACTCAGCCATACACGGAGAAAACCAAATGGTAATAATCACTCCTACCACAATCAGGATGAGTATAATGATAAATCCTGTCCAAACATTCATATTGAGCGGGTGGATGACAAGTGGCGCGGTACGATGATGTTTTTCCAGTAGCTTCTTCACTGCTTTGTTCTCATATTCTGCTCGTTCCAAATCAGTGAATTGGATGGGGACCACACCCAAATCAGGAGCTTCGAAGGGGACTCGGTAAGTAATAAGGGGTGCTGAATATTGTACAACCTCTATGGCACTGGTTAGCACCAGGTCACCAACTATGATGTGGTTGTAGGATCCGTGTTCTAACCATATCACACCGTTACTAGGTACTGCAATCGTTTCTCCACGTGACACATGTTGTAATTGTGGGGTTTGGGTCAACATAATTTCGGAATGGCTGGTTCTGATCAGCACTCCCGCAGGGGTAGAGGCGAAATCCGTATCAGGAGTCAGAACTTTCACCATCATCTGTTGTCTACAGTTTGCGGAGTCGATGGGTGTAGCTGAAACGATGGCTTTGAGGCAGGCTGATTGGGGTGTTGAAATCAGAGATTCTGGTCCACAGACCCATAATCCGGGTGATGACTGGCATTGTTCAAGCTTAATTTCGGAGAATTCCGAGCTATGATGGGTAACCTCGTGTCTGACAAAACGAGGGACTGGAGCCTTCATTTGAGCATGATTTGAGGGATCATTGTATCCAACATTGCTAACTTCATAAATGGGTGCCACATCTTCTCTCGTGGGGGTAGGTATCTCCATGATGAACCCAAAAAGTAGTTTTCTGATGTCCATTCGTACAGGATAAATCTTCCCAAATCTGTAGATTAGACTGGGTTCATCCCTCAGGATTGTTTGATTCAACTGAGCATGTCCATTTACTATA
>JASAND010014662.1:0-20781 GCA_030248195.1 Trissonchulus latispiculum
GCTACAACCATATCGCTTGTGTAAGCAATGTCTGCTTTGGAAGAGTAGAAACTGTTTGGTTGATTGTGGATCATGAACGCAGTTATATAACATCAGGTGTCATTATGTGAACGAAATGTGCTGTAGCTAGCTAGCTTTGTTCTTTAACATAAAGTTAAAGCCGGAGCTGCTGTCTTCCGCATAAACTACATAAACTGCATTGCCTGTTAGTACTACTAGTTCCAACTGAAAATACTCTGTTACGCATTTGGAGTTTTAATAATTTCGCTCTTAATAATAGTCTAAAACAAATTAAGAGTATCATTGATCGTTAAAAATGTTGTGTTGGAAAAGAAGTCGCGAGGGTCAAGTAAGTCTAAAAGTAGACAACCCAGGGGCAGTCTCTATGTTGCTGTTTAAGATAAAATTGTTCGAGAAAGCAGCCGCTCATATCAACATATTGTAATTCACGCGAGTAGGTATACAACCCAGTCACAGTTAATGAGATTACCTTATCGACGGTAACATTGTTAGAGAAGTGAACCGTTGAGCAGGACATATCGCAATTCACGCGAATAGGATGGACGGAGGAATTGCCTTTTCCACGCTACCCGACTGCATTCCCTATTCGGCGCTGAATCTAGTTTCTATAATTTTCAGCGCCGACTGCTTTCCCTATTCGGCGCTAAAACTAGTTTCTATAATTTTCAGCGCCGGCTGCTTTCCCTATTCGGCGCTGAATCTAGTTTCTATTATTTTCAGCGCCGACTGTCAATTATATATATTGGCATTTTTCCGCCCTTCCTTCTTTCCCTATTCTAGCCACTGCATGCCCGTCTAGGGCATTTTTCCCTCTAGTTTCTTGCATTTTTCCGCTGTAGCGCTTTTCTTCGCAGGCTTAACAAATACAATCAATAAACTGCCGTAAAACGATTTGAAAAAACCAGATAGGACGTATTATGTATTGCAAGCACGTTTAGGGCATTTTTTGTCGTTTGTACAGAGCATTACCTGTTTATAGTGGTTTGTGTGTGCCAAAGGGTTTATCTGAAAAGAGAATTAGGTTGGTGGGGTAGGTTTATTGGAAAACAGGATGACGGAGGTCCGAATTCTCACCGGGGGGGGTCGGGGTTGGGACAATTTGTAAAAACGCAATAGTTTCTGCATCAGAAAACGTTTATAAAGAGTTTATCGGAAAACAGACCGGGGGGGGGGTCCGAGCGAAATCGATGTTTGGCCCCATACCAAACTTGGCCACTTTTGGAATAATCGATTTTCCGTCCCTCATTTTACGACCGCACATCCAATTACTAGACTGCAGGCTTCACAACGATACTAATGAGTTTTAGGAAATCCTAACTTAGAAATACGTTAACTCAACGAAAAAATACGCACTAATTAAACCACCTATTAGGCCTCTCCGATTCTCTTGTCCACTTTAGAGAGGTCCTCAAATGACAATAATTGATCGTATCTTTCATTTCTCTTCCAAGCACTTTCATTTGATACCGAAAGAAAATTTTTAATTTTGACCATTTTTCCGGTCGGGTGCGACAGGCCGCTAGGGACACTCCAATGACAAAAAATGTTTGCCTCACCAAGCGCTTTCATTTGATATCAAATTTGCAAACTTTTCGAAAAATCGATTTTTGAGCGACCCTCACTCCTGACCAGGGCGCCACAGCTCGCTAGTGACACTTTAGAGGGGTCCTCCAATGACAAAAAATGTTCGCCTCACAATGGGCTTTCATTTTATACCAAACTTAAAAAATTATCAAAAAATTGATTATGAACACCGGCGCCACAGGCCGCTGGGTCCACTTTGGAGGGGGTCCTCCAATGACAAAAAATGTTCGCCTCACAATGGGCTTTCATCTGATACCAAACTTGGCCACTTTTAGAAAAATCGACTTTTGTCCATTTTGAACCGGTCTGGACCCTGGTCAGTGCGCCACGGGCCGCTGGTTCCACTTTGGAGGGTTCCTCCAATGACAAAAATGTTCGCCTCACCACGGGCTTTCATTTGATACCAAACTTGGCCACTTTTAGAAAAATCGATTTTTGTCCATTTTAAACCGGTCTGGACTCTGGTCAGTGCGCCACAGGCCGCTGGGTCCACTTTGGAGGGGTCCTTCAATGACACAAAATGTTCGCCCCACCAAGGGCTTTCATTTGATACCAAACTTGGCCACTTTTAGAAAAATCGATTTTTGACCATTTTGGACCGGTCCGGACCCTGGTCAGGGCGCCACAGGCCTCTGGGTCCACTTTGGAGGGGTCCTCCAATGACAAAAAATGTTCGCCCCACCAAGGGCTTTCATTTGATACCAAACTTGGCCACTTTTAGAAAAATCGATTTTTGACCATTTTGGACCGGTCCAGACCCTGGTCAGTGCGCCACTGGCCGCTGGGTCCACTTTGGAGGGGTCCTCCAATGACAGAAAATGTTCGCCCCACCAAGGGCTTTCATTTGATACCAAACTTGGCCACTTTTAGAAAAATCGATTTTTGACCATTTTGGACCGGTCCAGACCCTGGTCAGGGCGCCACAGGCCACTGGGTCCACTTTGGAGGGGTCTTCTAATGACAAAAAATGTTCGCCTCATCAAGGGCTTTCATTTGATACCAAATTTGACCACTTTTGGAAAAATCGATTTTTGGCCATTTTGGGCCCGGTCCCCGGTCCGGACCCCTGGCCAGGGCGCCACAGGGGTCCGGGCGAAACCTACTATAGCCTACGCTGTAGTGCTCCCGCAGCCCACCCCAAATCCCAAATAAGAGAGACCTGCTCACTGTAGATATTTCTGTAGAAGAGGTTAAAGTTGGAGTTGCGACACGGTAGGGCCCACCACCATCAGGGTGCCCCCCAGCCACATGGATAGGTCCTAGAGCGAAACTAATGGGCCTTTTAGATTCACCATATAGGGGTTCCTATTCGAATACAAAACCTCAGCCCAGCAGCTCTCATGTGTAGGGCTCCACAGTCCATTTTCCCAGACCCACCGTTTACCCGACTAACTTTCGACCCCTGGCCAGGGCGCCACAGAAGCCAGATCGAAAATTCATATACCCTATGGCAATTAGGGCCATGGGGCCATGCTGCTCGCCGAACCTCAGACCCATTGGCCTAGACCTGCTCAATTGAATCTCGACAAACGAATTGACCATTTTGGAAAAAAACTATGTCCGAAAAAATCGAAATCCTGCTATGTACACAGACCTATGGGGAGGTCCTACCTACTCCATACTCATTTCCCCAGAAATGGGGAAAAAGTTGTTCAAAAAAAACCCCATATGGTATAGAAAATATGAGACCTCCGACCTCTAGGGTGGGGGCGAAAAAAAAAATGGAGAGAAAGTCGTGCACTGAAAAATTCAATCTGCCATATCTCAAAAACGGCTCGACCAATTTTGCTCAAATTTGCACAGCATGTACCCCTCGTGAAGGGGTTTCTACTGGTAAAATATGAAGGCTCTACCTCAACTCCTCCGCCGGCAACAGGGCAAACTATGTTCCAAGAGGCCGCAATACGCCTTTTTTTCCCTATTCTAGGTAGTGCGCTGACGCGCACTACCTAATACACGTTTTGAAACGTTTTATGGACTTTCTGACTCAATATTGACCTTATTTTAGACTTAGAAACATGTTGTCAATCAAGTTTTCGAGTTCGATGTCAAAATTATTTCACAGTTGAATGTTTTTTGGCATTAGCAATGGCTGAAAATGCGATTTTTGACATAAAAATAGAAAAAATTTTTTGGGGGAGGTTTGGGGGGGGGTCGTGGGGAGGTTTGGGGGGTCTAAAAAGGGGCCCCCCCCGCAAAATTCCGGGGGAGGGGGCCCCCCCAACCCAAATCCCCGTTACACCTATGGTTAAGAACAAGCCTTATCACAGGAAAACTTTTCCTGGAAAAAATCGGAAAAAACCGGAATAATAGTGTCAACTACAAATTTTTTCCCGATATTTTTCCGGATACCTGAAAAAATCGGAAAAATATCCGAATAAATTATCCTGATTTTTTTCCGATATTTTCTAATTTGGAAAAAAATCGGAATAATTTCGGAAAATAATCAGAATAAACTCAGAATAAATTGTTTTCTCAGTTTTTTCCAGGAATTTGTCCCATTATTTTACATTTCCAATTCTTAGGTGTGGCTAGGCATAAAACGGGGCGAAACTGGGGTCCCCCCACCAAAATGACAAATTTTCGCGATCCCTCCAGATTTTTGCTACCCCCACCCCGATTTTTGGCCAAAAAGTGGCCAAAACTGGCATAAAATCGAAAATTTAGGTGGGACCCCCCCCAGATTTTTTGCCCAGCCCCTCAAAATATACATATATACACATTTTTAGACAAAACCGCAAATTTTCTAGAAAAAGTCGGACGAAGTTCAAGCTTTTTCTATGTATATACAGTACCCTGCACGAGAAGGGTAACAGTTGGCGAAATCGTCAAGTTGGCGAAACTTCTTGTGTGAATTGCGACATTCGTGAACATTGGCGAAAAGGGCGAACTGATTTACGAAAATCGTAAACCTGACGACTTCGTCAACTGTTACCCTTCTCGTGCAGGGTATATACTGTAAAAACCAAGATCTAAAAATTTTATCGGAAACCGCAAAGAACGATTGCCTGGTGATGGGACGATGTGCGCGATGTTTTTGTTGTATGCTGAGGCCACGGAAATTAATTATTCAGGATGGAGAGTACGAATTGCTTCGAGTTGGTTTTTCGACCCTAACTCTTGCTACTGTGGTCACAGAGCCACGCTTTTTATACCAATCGGCACAGAATCGCACGCTCTTTCCAACGGTGGGTGTCCCGACGCGCCGCGACCTCTGCAGAAAAGCTAGGCACCAGCAAACATGGAAGTCATTCGTCAACATGTGCCAAAGAGACACGAGCGCGGATGGCCGCGCGTAATGGCTCCATCGCCGCTAAAAAGGTGTTTAAAAGAAAGAGGAGGCTTTTCTGATTCAGGAGCTGTTGAAATTATTACAATCGGATGAAAGGTTAGTGCAGTGGCGGATCCAGGATTTTGAAAAGGGGGGGGCCCGCTGCAAAATTTTTCGGGGGTGGGGTAACCAAATTTTTCCGGGGGGGGGGGTAAAAATTTGCTTTTTCCAGGAACAAAATAATTTCACAAGAAATTATTGCGTATGGAAAGGTTCTTTCACTTGCCAATTGGAAAACAACTATATATATATCCCGTGAGTGAAGCAAAGCATGGAGAATTTATATACACAAGAAGCAAACGGGGGGTCCGGGGGCAGAGCCCCCAAGAAGTTGAAAGAATTTTTTTGAAATTGGAAAAAAAATCCGTCATGCAAACTTTTGAAAAGATTAAATAAATAAAATGGAGATGTACATGTAATAGTAACTTACGAAGTGAAAAACTTGCAGTAAAATAGTATAAGTATATACAAGGAATGGTGGCAATAAAGAGGACAAGTTACAAGGACAACAAAAATAATGCGCGAAACGGGGGGTCTGGGGGCAGAGCCCCCCAGAAGTTGAAGAATTTTTTGAAATCGTGGAAAATTCAGCAATTCAAATGTTTAAAAAGATTATTAAAAAGAGTTATTGAGTTGTATAATCGATCAGTGGAAAACCAAAACGGGAATTGGATGCTTTTCAGAATTTTTCACTTCCACGATTTATTCTAGAGCACTTTCAGAAGCTGCCAATTATCAATCTTGCATTGCCCATTTATATATATATATATACATAGGTGTAAGGTGGGGGGGGTAGCCCCCCAAGCCTTTTTTCAACCCTCCCCCAAAACTTTTTGGGGGGGGACGTCCCCCCCCAACTGGGTAGTCGCGCCGAAGGCGCGAAAAATGGCCGAAAATTGGGTATTTTTAGGGTAAATTTTAAAAAAATTTTCAAAATTGTCGAAATTTGTGGCTTGAACTATTTATTATTATGAGGAATACACGTTTTTAACTCTATTATGGATCTTATGACTCAATATTGACCTTATTTTGGACTTGGAAACATGTTGGCAATCAAGTTTTTGAGTTTAAAACCACTGTCTAATGTTAAAATTACTTTATGGTTAGATGTTTTCATCATTAGAAACGGCTGAAAATGCGATTTTTGGCATAAAAAATGAAAAATTTTTTTGGGGGAGGGTTGGGGGGGGTCGCCAGAGGGGTCCCCCCCAGAAAATGTTGGGGGGGGGGGGAACCTCCCCCACCCCAAATCTCCGTTACACCTATATATATATATATACGTTACGAAAGCAAAATAAAATTTGTAAATATATATAAGCCGGTATATAGTCATAAAATAAACTGAAGGCGTTGAGTACAATTAATTATATATATACTTACAAAACAGGAAAGGAAACGAAATACGTAGAAGACACTTTAAGAGACAAGTTCTGTCACAGAACTAAGTACGTAATAAAGCAGCACAGAAGCATAAGTGCGCCGCAGGCGAAATTTTTTAATATATAATTTGTGAAATTTATTAAAATTATGCTTAATTTTCACTCGAAATATACATTATAAACAGCTGAAAAAATTTTCTAGGGGGGGCCCGGAATGTCAAAGGAGGGGGCCCAAATCGCAAAGGGGGGGGGGCCCGGGCCCCCGGGGCCCCCCCTGGATCCGCCACTGGGTTAGTGAGATACGACCGTTTAAAATTTTCACATCAATTACTATTAAGAAGTGTTACAGTACCCTGCACGAGAAGGGTAACAGTTGGCGAAATCGTCAAGTTGGCGATACTTCTTGTGTGAATTGCGACATTCGTGAACATTGGCGAAAAGGGCGAACTGGTTTACGAAAATCGTCAACCTGACGACTTCGTCAACTGTTACCCTTCTCGTGCAGGGTACTGTATAGATAAACACAAGAAGTTTTTATAGATTCTGTTTTCTTCGTCTTCTTATATTTTTCCTTGCTTTCAATAAATTGAATTGAATTGTTAAGAATAAGAAAATTCATGCCAAAAGCGAAATTTGATGGTGTTTTGCCCTTTTCTCTATTGCACTCCTTAATTTTTATTATATACCTTTGAATCTCGACGGTTGGAGGAGCCGCCCTCCGCCCCAAGGATCCGCCTATGATTGCACCATTAATGCGATACGTCCAGGTGCAATGGGATTATTCTAGGGAATTTTTCTTGGGGGGGCATCGGGGCGGGGGCGAGTCATTCTTGGGGGGGCGAAAATTTTTCAAATTTTTTCTAAAAACATGCTAATAATAGCGCTATTTGTATAGTAATCGCCAAGTAAGTTCGTTTTTAGTGCAAAAACAGTGCTTAAATAGGCAAAGATCGGCTAAAAATCTCCGGCGAAGCCGGAAAATTTTTGAAAATTTGGCCTTCTCAGCGATTTTTTCAGGGTAAAAGTTGGTACCAAAAGGGGCACCCACTTTTTTTGGGAGGGGGCGATTTTTGGGGGTGAACGATTTTTTTGGGGGAAGGGTGTTTATGGGCCCCCCACTAGAATAAGCCCAGGGTGCCAGTAGTTTTATAACATCGATATTTTATATTTAACTATAGTTTATATATATAGATTTTGTAAAATGGTCGTTGCGTTCAGTAATGATGTCTGTCTGTCTGCTGTTAATTACGGACGCGATGGAATCCTGAGCATTCTTATTAACTAACCTATCGTCGAAAGAAATTGCTTTTAATGATTGCAAGATTGAAAGAAAGTTTTTTCACCATTAAGTCCATTATGTATATATATACCAAAGTGCTAGTCTTTTTATTGGATCCAGAAAAATCTTATTGTGTTGATTTCAAACTCGGGTCAAATTTTAGATTACTAACCAGTGAGAGGTTGAATATTTTGTTTTCCTTTCTATTCATTGGATTTAATTTATGCCAGCCAAAACATTTACAAAAATGTGAAAATTGGATGACTTGATCAAATTTAAGTCAGTTTCATCACTGACGGAATAGTTTTACACAGAAAGAACTTTTGAGAAAGCTATTATGCATGTTTATCTCAGGTTAAGGTGTCCAATATGCTTTAATTCTGCAATAATTTTAATTGAGCAAAGTAGCCCCTTTCGGCGGGCAAAGTAGCCCCATGTTGGGGTACTCTGCCCACCGGGGTTAAATATTTATGTTCAAACTTTATCAATCGAGAGATAGGTTCATAAGATATAGCTCAGGATTTAAGCTTTAATTTGGCATATAACTTACTATAGTTTGTTAAGGGGCCGCTGGCTTTTTCCTAGGCAAAAATTTCTGGGGGGGAAGTCTGGGGGGGGGTCCCCCCCCCAGGTCTGGGGGGGCTCGGATTTCTGGAAGGGGGAAGAAAAATTTTAGAAAAATGTCTAAAAATAGCTATTTTTTGCTGCTGAGTTAAAAAATAGACTATTTTTAACTTAAATTTAAGCTTAAAATAGCTAAAAAATGCTTAAAAATGGGTAAAAATCCGGCGAAGCCGGAAAAATTTTTCAAAATTTACCCTCAAAACCCTATTTTTCCGGGCACTTCAGGGTGGGGGGTTCTGGGGGGGGGAAGGCCCGAATCCTGGGGGGGGGCGATTCTGGGGGGGGCGACCCAAGTCTGGGGGGGGGGAACGAATTTCTGGGGGGGGCCCCCACCACCCCCCCCCCCTGTAGGAAAAAGGGGGGGGGGGGGGGGGGTGGGTTTTAGGTGAATTCCCCAAACAGCTAAAATTCGGCATTTTTTTCGAAACTTTGTAACTGTCGTACTAAATTACTCCATGTGCATCCGTACTAAGTGCGTTATACATGAAATTTGCTGTAGCAGAAAGATAACGCCTTTCGCTGTACAGTGCAAAAGAACTTATTCTAATACGATACAAGGAGCGGTCAGTAGAATTTTCGCTACATTCCTTTCCGAAGCAGGGCAAAGTTATCCCCGAAGGCAAAGTAGCCCCGGTTGACGGTAATAAATGCGGTTCCCTTTTTAACTGCCACAGTTAAGTCAGAAAATCTTGGCTTGCCCCCCGAAATTTTTTCTGGCTACGCTAGTGTGCATAATACGTTGTATATACAGTGCGAGACGTATGCAGGTGTCGAGAAAATCCCAAGAAAATATTGGGGAAATTTGGGAAAATATCCGGAAAACATCGGAAAAATATCCGGAAAATCACAGAAAGACTTCCGAAAAATATCGTGAAAATATTGGGAAAATGTCTGGAAAAAATCGGAAAATGTCTGGAAAATATCGGAAAAAAATCGGAAAAATATCGGAAAAAAATCGGAATAATGGAAAAGTTGCACAAAAATCGGGAAAATCCCCGGAAAAAATCGGAAAAAAATCGGTAAAAAATCGGAAAAAAATCGGAAAAGTTGCACAAAAAAGTCGGAATAATTTCCGGAAAAAATCGGAAAAATATTGTCCCGATTTTTTTCCGATTTTTTCCAACAAAAGTTTTCCTGTGTATTTTGATGAAAAAGGGCTAAATTACAGAAAATTTTGCATTTTTTAGCCATTTTTCGAAATTTCTGAGGTCCGCATTCTGGGGGGGGGGGTTGGGGGGGTGCCCCCATCACATTTCGGAGGTCGGCCAAGATTTACCCCCCCCCCCCGAGACACCCAAAGTTCCAGGGAAACTGCCCCCTGAAAATCTCGGGGGGGGGGTCGCCAAAATTTGTCATTTTGGTGGGGGCATAGGTGTAACGGAGATTTGGGTTGGGGGGGGGCCCCCTCCCCCGGAATTTTGGGGGGGGCCCCCTTTTTAGACCCCCCCCAAACCCCCCCCACGACCCCCCCCCAAACCTCCCCCAAAAAAATTTTCTATTTTTATGCCAAAAATCGCATTTTCAGCCATTGCTAATACCGAAAAACATGAAATCATTAAGTTATTTTAACATTAGACATTGTTTTTAAACTAGAAAACTTGATTGCCAACATGTTTCTGAGTCCAGAATAAGGTCAACATTGAGTCTAGAAGTCCATAAAACCGTTATAAACGTGTATTTCTCGCGATAATAAACACGTTAAGCCAAAAATTTGGACTTTTTTAAAAAATTTTGCCAAATTTACCCTAAAAATGCCCCATTTTTGGCCCAATTTTCGCGCCTTCGGCGCGACTACCCCCCCCCCCCCCAGTTGGGGGGGGCCGGGGGCCCCCAAAAATTTCTGGGGGGGGTTTGAAAAAATGGCTGGGGGGGGGTTAACCCCCACCCCCAACCCCCCCCCCCCCCCCCCCCAATTACACCTATGGGTGGGGGGTCCCTCCCCTAACACACCTATGATTACACCTATGCCCCCAACCATAGGTGTAACGGGGATTTGGGTTGGGGGGGGGGCCCAAACCTCCCCCAAAAATTTTTTTCTATTTTTATGTCAAAAATCGCATTTTCAGCCATTGCTAATGCCAAAAAACATTCAACTATGAAGTAATTTTGACATTAGACAGGGGTTTTAAACTCGAAAGCTTGATTGCCAACATGTTTCTAAAGTCTAAAATAAGGTCAATATTGAGCCAGAAAGTCCATAAAACCGTTAAAAACGTGTATTTCTCGCAATAATAAACACTTTAAGCCAAAAATTTGGACTTTTTTGAAAAATTTTGCAGAATTTACTCTAAAAATACCCAATTTTTGGCCAATTTTTCGCGCCTGCGGCGCGACTGCCGTTTTTACAACCCCCCCCCCCCCCCGTTTTGTAAAAACGGCTGGGCCCCCCCCCCCCCAACCCCCCCCCAATCACACCTATGCCCATAGGCAGGCGCGTAGCCAGGGGGGGGGGGGGGGGGGGGGGGGGATGGGATGATGGGGGGAATTCCCCCCCCCGAAATTGGGTTGCCCCCCAGGAATTTTTTCCTGCCATGTGTAATGTTATGGCCGAATTAAAACTCAAAAAGTTAAGAAAATTTATTAAATCATGGTCTGTGATCTGAAGTGGAATTGTTATTGCGATATTTTGCGAAAAACCTGTTGCTCAGAAGCTAGAATGCAGTATGTGAACGTCCCAGCAATTGTTGTAATTATCAGTGATCTTGTGAATACCAGAGTTGCCAGCCGGTTCAATCGCCCGAAAATTTACTAATAGGGACATAGGTTCTAGCGTGGTTAGAGAACAAGGGTAAAATAGTGTTAGGACGCGAATAAACAGCGTAAGAATAGAATAGGAACTCAGTGGAATATGGGTTTAGGAAATAAGGTTAGAAATAGCGTTATAGCCCGCATAAATAATGCAAGAATAGAATAGGAACTCAGTGGAATATGAGCTAATAAGGGTTGATCCGAGTATTAACTAATAACGGAGGGGTCGTTACTCCTCCAGGGTCAGTAATAGGCCCTAATCATGGTCTCTGATTAAATAACGGAGGAGTCGTTACTCTTCCTAGGCCTTACAAGGCCTCCTGTTGTTCGAAAATGTTCCGAAATTTCATTTAAAGTAAACCAAAATTAATGAAGAGAAAAGTTTAATAAACGTGTCGCCTAAGAAGTAGCAAATTATCAAGGAAAATGCTGTTAAAAGGCGTCTTATACGGTTATTCAGCTCACATGTTGGAAGATGGGTCACTAAAAGGTGATTATTCATTAGCTAGGTGCATGAAATAATGTTAAGGGATCTTAATAGGTGTTAGCTAGGCCTAATTAGCAGTAATTTGGTAATAATTAATGAATTTTGAAGATTTTTGGTGAAAATACAAGTTGGGCTTATCTGAAAGGCAATTCTTTCCTGATTCTGAAAAGCCAAACCCGGGCCCTGTTGCATAAAAACTAACAGTCTGAGGAGATCTGATCGCGCACGTTGCAGCAGGTAGCTGCATTTAATGTAAGTTTTAAGAACATTAATTCTATTTTAACTTTTTTGTTTCAGAGAGAAGATCAACGGCACAGGAGGCGTGTATGGTCCCTCCTGTGTCCAACATCAAATTCTGAAGTGGATATCTTATGGAATGGTTTTATGGAATGGATTTTCAAATGGGACTTGGATTTATGGAATGGAATTTCAAATGGAACATCTGTCAGCTAAGTTTTCGAGTTCATTTTCTTTAAGTTTTAAAATAAATTAAGTTCAACAAAATTATAATATATAAATTGAATTGAGACATTCAAGTTGTGATGGGCATGGGGGTGAAAAAGGTCCCCTGTGTCTCTGTTACAACTTGAATAGAAACACTTCTTCATCGCTAATTTGGAGGTTTTTCGATTAGTATTTTTGAGTAAGTGCGAAACCTAAAACTTTATTTCTTAAATATTTCTTTATTTTCCACCAAATCATAAAAGTGCAAAATTATACTTTCAAATATTGAATTACGAAACCATTGTTTGCATTTCAGAGCTTCACAGACCGCATTTTTCAATCTTTCCTATCTTAGAACTCGGCCTCCCCTACCGTTTCCGTTTCTGCAGCCTATTTTTAATCCCTTTTGCTTTCCGAGCAGGCTATCAGCTTTCCGCCATCTTAGTTGCTATTACCAAGGGGGGGGGCAACAGCAGTCGGATTAACGACTGCTGCTGCCTTGGGCGTGACTGCGGTGCTTCGGTGCCAATAACCGTATGGTAGTTTCGCTTGGGGATCATGTTTCTGTCCTTGATCTTCGTCTCTCCGCCTCTAGACAGCGGTCTGCGGAGAGCACCACTCACGGGCCACGCTGTGTGCCTAGATAGTGGATGAGCCCTGACCAAAAAAAAATAACAGTCTAACACTGTTATACCGTTAAACTGTTAGACTGATATTAACAGTGTTGAACTTTTCCGTTGCATAAAGCTACTGTTAAAAAGTCGCTAATTCTAACAGTGTTTTATCAGTCAATTTAACAGTCCACACGTCAAACTAATAGGAATTCTAGCAGTCAATTTAACAGTCCACACATAAAATGGGAATTCTAACAGTCTACTTACATAACAAATAAACAGTCTATACATGTTATGGAATCTATTTATTTCATGTTTGCTCCTACTATGAATTGTTTGTTTGGTAGTATCATTGTTTTGGAAATGTTTTTGTATAGACTCTTGTGATACTGATACGAATTGGCATATCAACTAAAGGAATGGCGAGCGAACCTACAAATATTAAATGAATGCCAAAACTTAAAACGGGTCAACACAGTGTTACGGGTTAAATAGTTAAAGTTGTTATTGGGTTTCCTGAACCAGACGTAGCGTTAAACTTTCCATAAATAGCTGTCTTAGTCAAAACATCCTGAAATTAGCAGCTTAATACCAGTTTTAACAGTCTTAAAAGTTTGTTAGACTGTTAGACCGTTTTTAACAGTCTAATATCAACAGTGTTGAGTTTTAAGCAACAAACACTGATAAAACAGTGTTAAAAGGATTGTTCTAACACTGTTAAAAACAGTCTAACAGTCACTTAACACTGTTAGGTTTTATGCAACGGAAAACGCTGTTGAACTGTTAGACTGTTGGACTGTTAGACTGTTAAAAGTTTTATGCAACAGGGCCCCGGTCTTTTAACTCCCAATAGCGCGAAAGATACAGGCCAAAGAAGTTTTGAAGGATTACATTTTAATTATTTAACATTGGCCTTACGTGAACTTTGTAACAAGAGGTAACAATCACATGTTGTTACGTTCATTCATTTCTCCATTCATTCTTGGGCTTCTGTTGGCCCTCACCCAGCAAAGACTTGCCTTGCAGAGAAGACTTAGTACACACCTTAGGTGTGAAAATAG
The DNA here is from genome assembly GCA_030248195.1 of Trissonchulus latispiculum. Taxonomy (NCBI): domain Eukaryota; kingdom Metazoa; phylum Nematoda; class Enoplea; order Enoplida; family Ironidae; genus Trissonchulus; species Trissonchulus latispiculum. The sequence goes on from JASAND010014662.1 coordinate 13,573, forward strand.
GTTCGGAGGGGGCTTAACTCCCTCCCAAATAATTAGAATGAGATGAAAATTAGTTATTTTAGGTAGTTAAGTACGTAGAACAATAATATTTAGTTTGTAATTTATGTAAAATTACGTAGTTTCTTGTATGCACATTTTTGCGCAACAATTGCCCTCTTAGTCCATTTGTTGGAAACAAGGAGTTCCAGTGAGGGAGAGCAATTGTCGCTAGGATTAACGGGCGGCTTCCCTTGTCTACGGCCGAAAGGTCACACCCAGAAGAAAAGAAAGGGGCTTGGAGACAAGGAAGCGCCTAGAAATAATAAATACAAATTATTACTAAATAACACGGCCAAATTGGCACTTAATAGTTAGTTTTCCATAATCGGCCCCGAGTGGCCTTTATTTTGTATAATTTTTTTTAGTTCTTGTAACTTAATTTTTAAAGTCGGAAATTTCCCTCCAACGGACCAGCCGTCTCGCCAGCCCATGTCTGGCACACGTATTAAGATAGGGAGCTTCCAGAAAATTCTGGAAGCTCCACCAGAAATCAAAGAAAGTCCGCCAGAAAGGCAAACACCAGTGAGCTGTCAGACTCCTGTCAGCTCACTGGAAATTTTAAATCCTCAGTCAGTGTTCGTCTGAGTCTCGGCCGAGAGCGGTCGGTTTTTCCCCCCCGACATTAGCACGTCTTCCCGTTGTGCCAGCGTTTTGGCCGGGAATAAAAGACGTGTTTTCCCCTGTCAGGACTCGAGTTAAGGCCCTCCTCTGACCCGCACTGGTCAGAGGAGAAGATCTGAGCCCACACGACGGACGCGCGCACGATTAAGGGCCATATGAGTCTTCTATACTCGGCCATTACACGCTTTAGGAACACACTTTCCTAGGTTTTAGGAGGCCTCTTTTTCGGCCTATTTTTACTTCAGTTTTCGGCCTACGGGCCTTAAATTTTATTAACCAAATACTGGCCACTTTTGGTATAGTTTTATTCATATTTTGTCGGTCCTCGGGCCTGAATTCAAACCAAATCGTGGCCGAATTGGCCTTAAATTCTCTAGCTAAATTACGGCCCTGTTTGAACCAAAATCATCGGAATTCAGTATTAAGCCCTCGTGGCTAATTTTCCCCTTTTTGTTAATGAGCCTTCGTGGCTAAAAACTTTCGATTCTTTTTGTCACTTTTTATCTTTTTTCGGGGATTATTAATAACGGGATTCTTGAGTGGGGACCCCTCCTTAAGTTGAGATAGGAGGTCCCTTCGCTAAGACCTCGAGTTACCATTGAGCTAGTCTAGGAATCATTCCCCCCACAGTCGGTGATTAGGACTCGCCGGACATATTGTTCAAAAAAGGCGCTGTAGAATTTCAAAATATATATTCCGTTAACTGTTTATCTTGTTTGTGCTAGGTCGGTTTTCAAATTACTAGGCGTTTAAAAGGTTGATCTGATTTTCAGTACTTAATTATTAAGTTGTTTAAAAGGGAATTACCGGCTTCCCTATTGTTAATTTAATTTAGATATGCTGTCCTTAACAATTGAATCTTATCGTGTTTTGTGAGTAATAATTGCCGAGCAATTATTACTCGTTCTGCTTTCCATGCAAGTTTACAGAATTTTTAAAATTTCTTTTTATATAAAGCTAATTTCTTCAAATTTCCAAAGTTATGCAAAGATGTAGTTGAGATTAGAAGTAAAGTAACAAAATGTGCATACAAGGAAAGTTAGTTAGGTTTAGGTTGAAATTAGCTAGAATCAGTTAAGGTTGTTGAATGCATGTGACTAATTGTGTAATTGTGAATCGTGTGATTGTGCACTCCAAAATTTACGTATTGGGCTCCTTGGGTAAACCCCTCATGGCTAGTGAGGTTCCAAGGTTAGCCCCGTCTCTCGAGCGAAAATGTGAAACCAAAATTGGGGAAGTGTGAGAGTGAAAGTGGGCATACCATGTAAACTCCCTTGTTGATTAAGGGTATTGGGTTGCCGGAGTGAATGCGCGGATGCTTAGATATTAGGCAGTAGCAAGGGGCCAAATTGGGTGGCAATTTGGCCCAAAATAACTAATAACTACACTGAATGTGCAAGTTGTCATGTGCGTCTTTGACTAACAAGATATGGTTGGAAATTTGATTGGCTGCATTAATTTGTGCTAGGTATGGGATAACTGGTTGTAATCGGATCATGATTTGTAATTTAGGGTCACGGGGACCCCCGGAATAGGTTCGCAGAATCATAGGATCCCCGGTCATCTGTGTAAGTCGCCCTGCTATCAGGGGATGGATGAGCCGCACATAAGGATCCCAAAACAATCAAGGGTAACTGAATTACGAGCCAATTCCCCCAATAAGTATTTACAGACCTAGCTGGAAATTAGGTGGTAATTATTATTCGGCAGTTTGTCAACAGTTCAACAGTTCTGACTTTACATAGTTCGAGAGACAAGCCACTTTTCGGTACTGCATGGGGAATCGTTTCAAGTCACGAAAACCGGTATTTACGTTTTGGCTCAAATTATTGTTCGTACACGTTTGATGGTTCTAAAAGTTAGATTTATGTGTAATACATTAATTAACTCCCAAAAGAGACAAATTCGCAGCTTTGAAACGGAAAATAAAGCCATCCCGTCGAAATCCACTAGCATTACATTTAGGCAACAACCTGGAATTTAACATTAGTAATCACTTGATCAGCCGATTAGCGGCACAACAGTCCCAATAGGAAGTAGCTAAGTTATTAATTATTATATAGGCACCTAGACAGTAAATTAAAGTCAGGTAACAAATCAGTCAATTAGTGCAGGATCGTGCCAATTGTTGGGTGTATAATACAAATGCAGAACCAAGAATCTACGATGCCTTGAGACCTCGATTGTCCAAAGATCATGCAGGTCAAAATGCCCAGTTTGCAAGTAATATCGAAAGAACAGTCTAGTTCCGTAACGGTTCTGTTTCGCCTACGGTTCGCAAATCAAATCAGGGTAACAAAACAAGGCACAGGGGTTCACTAGTTGATAGTCGGTTACAATAATCTAATGTTAAGTCAATTAACCCTGTTACATCGGCCAATGGTTGCTAAGATAGAATATGAATAGTACGTAAGGCAACAGCCTGTAGTTAGGCATAAATAATTAGATAAGTAGCAGTCAGTTTAGTGGTCATAGTGAATAAATAAACAACCATCTTCCAATATCTGAGATGTATCAAAATGTCGAGTTTCGAGCATAAGCTGCATAATTCGTTGACCACGGGAAATAGACTTATTTCCCGTGGGAAAATTTGTAATTTCAGGCCCAAGAGAGGCCAAAATCAGAATATCATCGCATCATCATGGTTTACTTCAAAGATTGTACCAAATTCTGTTCAGTTCAACAGATTTAGATCTGAAGTGGCCAGCAAGGCTCTTTTTATGCCAGAAAACAGTAATAGCCAGCGATTTGTTTCAATGTAACCAAATCGCAAGTAGTGAGCCTTATACGTTTCTAAGACAATTTCATTAACCTGCAAGTTTAACCAGGTCCGATTAGGTCACAATCGGAGTCATTATGATTTGTTTTGTCCAATCCAAGAAATACGTCAAGTTTGGTCAAATTCAGTGAGCTGTAACCTAACTGTGGCCAGGACGGCCCATTTCGTGAAAAGAAGTAATCCGAAAATAACTAATTTCGCCAGACTCGCAATAATGCTAAAAGAAAGGTCGTCAAACACTGGGTATTTTCAAGTTGCCCTGTTTAGTCGAAACTTCAAAAGTAGGCCCAAAATGCTCATTTTGGGCCTGGAAAGCAAAAGAACGAGTAATGGTTGCTGGGTTCGAATCCCGCACCATATCCATGTACTAATGGGTTTTAACCCATTTGATTCAGGTGCGGAGACGAAGCTACGCTGCTCTATCCGAATCTGACCTGCCCGTGGATCGCAGTCGTGTGTCTCTCAGATTGCTCATATTCAGTTGCTCAGTTATTGGACCGCAGAAGTCCGGATCAGTCAGTCAGTCAGTTAATCAGTCAGTCGGGATCAGTCGATTTTGGAAGGTACATAGACGGCCTGTATTGCCGAGTAGCGGATTAAGACAGAGACAGCGAGCGTAGCACCGCCTGATCAAAGTGGGAGGTTAAACCAGAAACCGAAAGGCCTAAACGTAATTCTTGGAAAAAAGGACTAAAACACCGATTCTCTTTTCTATTGAGTCATGAATTCAACCGTTTTCGTCATCAGTTTTATGTCGGGAGGCGTTTCTCCCGTGTCTCTGGCCTAAGCGCCACGCCATCCTCAGTGAAGAAGAAGAAGCCGTTGATTCGTTGAACTGTGTAGTTGTTTAATTTTCATTAATCAGGAATAAGTAAGGCAGAACCAGGTGACTCCCCATTTTCTCTATTTCCTCAAAAAAGCCAGTTCCGTACAGTTACCCTGTCTAGGTGTTGGAGCGGACCTTCGGGAAAGCAGTGTCCAACGATTCGGGGACTCACCCATAGACCGACCCCCAGGTTTAATTCAGTGAATAATTGTTGTTTGTAGTTTGTTGATTTGTAGTTTGATAATTCGTTTGTAAGGACGGATAAAGAGTCGCACAGCACAAGCATATAGGCGCACGAGAAAGCATATAGGTACTTGGTTAGTTGAGTGTTGGAGACAGTGTAATAGTTAGGATAATAGAGACAGAGTGTGAGAAAAGGAAGAAGAAGAGGTACCACTGAACCTTGTCCCTAACTAAACCGATAACTTGGGTAATATTATCCTAAATTAGGATAATATTAATAATAAACTAAAAGACGGTAACTGGCAACTCTGGTACAGCAAATTGTGTACTGTACTGATCTGTAATTGTATCTGTTTTGCACAGTTTGTAACGACCCCTGTTATTAACGCATATTGTGTTGTCAATTGTCATAGTGCTTACAAGAGTGTACCCATCATACCTGTACAAGTTGTAATAAATAATTGGTGTGTCAGACCTAGAGTCTCAGAGTTTAACAGAGAGGCGCGATTGTCTCTGAAAGTCAGGCGCGTTAGCCAAAGGATCGGATCAGGACTACTCAAGGTAAGTTCTGGTCAGGAATTAGAAGACTCATCGTCAATCCAGTGATCAAGACAAAGCAAGTGCTGACCCCTCTTGCTGATCAGCTGGAATCCAGTGCAACAAACGAACTCACAAAGAAGACCCCTACAAAGGTTGGCTGCAGGGAATCTCTGATTTTGGAACACCACCTTTCGGAGATCCGGTGCCTAAGTCTACTTTCCATAAGTGGACGTGCTGACCTTCCGTGTAATCAAGTGCAGAGCGACTTCTGACACTAGACCGGAGAGCAGAGCGATTTTTGACTCCGGATCCTAGCAACTTCATTACACATGTGTAAAACTCCTATTTTTCAAAAAATTTTCGCGCCTTAACGCGCGAAACAAGTGCATTATAATAAGTGTTTCGCACTAACAAATGAGTACCAATTATCCTATTTCGGTCTACTTTGACCACCTTCTGCATCATTTGGGTGCATGAACAAGCACTGCGCCTTAAATATTATTGTAAGTTCAACGAATGCTCTGTAAAAATTCCACGACGGTCACGAAATAGAAAAATCTCTCAGCTTCTGGGGGGCTCCGCCCCCTAGACCTCCCCGAAAAAATCTTGCATTCCCCCCCCGAAATTTTTTTCTGGCTACGCTAGTGCCCATAGGTGTACCTTGAGATATCGTTGGGGGAGGGGGTAGCCGAAATTAGGGTGGGTGGGGACTGGGGTCAGCCTGTTTGAGGTGGGGTGGGGTCCGGAAAAATCAAATTTGCGGGGGTAAAAAATTTTTCGGTCAAAAATTTAGAAAAAAATTGCAAATTTGCTGAAAAAGCGTTATTTTCAACTAAAAATCAACAATATTTCTTCATTTTTGCTCATTTATTCGATAAAACCTTTGATTTTTTGCAAAAATTTCAAATTTTTCCAAAAAATTTCGAAGTTTTACTAATTTTGAGGCAAAATTTTCAAAATTTTGAGGGTGGGGTCTGGCAAATTTGGGTGGGTGGGGTCTGGGATTTGGACATTTGGGGGTGGGGTCTGCCTCCAAAATTTCGAGGGTGGGGTCGGCACTTTTCCATTTGGGGGGAGGGGTGTTTGGTGTAGGGTGTGTTTTCCTGTCTTTCCGCCATTTCCCATAAATTGAAACGACGCTCGGTAGTGTTTTCCTGTCTTTCCGCCTTTTTCCCATAAATTGAAACGACGCATGACCTTAAGGGGTGTAGGGTGTGCTAGTACCCCATGTGCCATTTAACTCTAACTGGTTTGCTTATCCGAGAGAGCAAAGTGACCATACTGTGGTCGCTGTGCCGCTTGAACATGCGCTGCTGCAGCTCGCAAAGTCCCGGTTCGAGCTTTTCTTTGCCATTACAGTAAATTTTAAAGAGTGACTTATGCTGTACTGTTGTAGGGCAATCAGCCGGCACAAAAAGAATTAATAACACGAAATTTAGATCGCCAGGCATCTTTGCTAAATCAACAAAAAGTCAATTTTTTAGTCGAACCAAGCATGACTCAGAGCTAAATATTTGTGACTCATACGCAGATTTGCTTGCTCATTCTGGATCTCGCAGCTCCAGCACTGGATGAAAGCCTTGGTTCGCTAAGGAGATGCACATCCCAGCCCAGCCAACGAGCAAGTCTGGGATCTCAAAAGCTTCTTGTTCAAGCCGCCATTCCAAGACCCCACCCTACGTTAATGTGTTATTAGAAACGGTTGAAAATGAAAATTTCGGCATAAAAATAGAAAAGCTTCTTGGAAGGGACCTGGGGGAATAACTAATGATAATTGCAGTGTCTTATGATGGGCAGTTTGTAGTTAGAAACCGTTAGGTCTATCAAATAGGAATATGTCAGTTTGGATTTAACAGTGGACCAGGAACCTAGGTGTGACTTTACTTTATCCAGTGTGTCACATTCATTTCACCCACGCGGTAGCACGTTAGCTCAAATAATCCCCAGCCCAACTGGGTCTAATTCAGTTAAATATTTTTACCTTCTCATCAGAAATGCCCAAATCCAAGGCAAATAGTATAAAATCGGGAAACTAAAATGAAAGTTAATTAAAATGTCAGTAGTTATTTGAATTTAATTTAAATTCAAAATTTTAAATATATGTGTAATGAAATTACTGTTTCTGTTACTGTAATTGTTGTTTTATTCAGTAAAAAGGCATTTCGCGTTCTTACAGCCTCACCTAGCAACTAGGAATAGGGTACTAATAACCAGCGTAAGA
>JASAND010014663.1:0-20840 GCA_030248195.1 Trissonchulus latispiculum
CAAGAGTACATAATAGATAAGAGTAAGAAACTCTTACGCTAGCATGTACAAATCATGTAAGGTATGCTCGGTTCATTAACTCGGGACCCTCCCCATAACTTCCGGGGGGGGGTCCCACTTTGCACTAAATACACGCTTTCATATAAGCGTGTGTCTGCTCGCTGATTGGCCCGTTAGCCTAAGGCTTATGGTAGGCAATTTATTAGTTATTTTAATTAATTAATTATAACTTTAATTTGGTTAATGCAATTAAAAAACTAATTCGACAACTTTGTAGCATTTTTTCTGCTCTTTCCAATGATATAAAAATTGTTGCACATTATATTTTTTCGAATTTTTGTATTATGTAACAATTTTTATATCATTGGAAAGAGCAGAAAAAATGCTACAAAGTTGTCGAATTAGTTTCTTAATTGCATTAACCAAATTAAAGTTATAATTAATAAATTAAAATAACTAATAAATTGCCTACCATAAGCCTTAGACTAACGGGCCAATCAGCGAGCAGACACACGCTTATATGAAAGCGTGTAAAACAACTATGGGAAAGACATGCTCAAACAACCTACAAAAATCTGACAACAACCCCAGACCACCCTGCCAAAGAAGTCTGGTCTAAAACTAGACAAGGATGATAGTCAGATGCTATGGAAGATTGATTACGCAACGCTCCAATTACTGCTCCAAACATTTTGCCTACGAAGCACCCTTATACTCACCTCATCATTAAATCTCTCCATGAATCGCTATTCCATGTGGGTGTGAGTCGCATTCTTCACATTCTTCGTAAAGAATACTGGGTGCCGAAGGGACGATCGGTTGTTAAAAAGGTTTTACACAACTGTATCAAATGCCGTAAGGTTAAAGGCGGCTCATTTCAGCTTCCGCCTATGGCTCCGTATCCGTCAGAAAGAGTTAAGAAAAACCCACCGTTCACATTTTGTCGGAATTGACATTTTCGGTCCTCTTTACATTAAAGGAGAAACCAGCGGTTCATCCACAAAAGCGTGGTGCCTTCTAATCACCTGCTTAACCACAAGAGGAATACACCTAGAATTATTGGAAAACGTCACAGCCCAAAAGATTATCCCAGCTTTGAGACGTTTCATAGCTCGCAGGGGTAGACCAAGTCTGATTTTATCTGACAACGCTCGCCAGTTTAAGTTGGTTGACAGAGTTCTCTCCTTAAGGTTCCGCCAATCAACAGAAAGCACTGAAATCAGCGACTGGTTAGTGCAGCGTGAAATTTCATGGAAATATGTGCCTGAACTGTCACCATGGCAAGGAGGCGTTTATGAAAGAATGGTTGGTCTGGTTAAAGCTTGCCTAAAGAGAACATTGGGAAAGCAACTGATGGAATCAGATGAGTTACACACCATTCTTGTCGAAGTTAAGTCTGTGGTTAATTCACGGCCAATCGTTTATGTAGCGGACGACATTGACGATCTATGCGCCATCACTCCCAGTGATTTTTTTGTCTGAACCCAGCAAAGGATTCCTCAAACTTCCCCAACTCTATACCAAATTCACCACTCTCAACGGAAGAGCAAATAGTTAAGAGCTGGCAGCGCGGTCAAAAACTGCTAAATTACTTTTGGGCGGAATGGAAGAAGAAGTATTTTGCAACCCTCTGATAAATCAGTAAGGTTTCTTTTAAACATACGAAGGGAGCAATTGCCCGTTGCCCTCGTGTAGGTGAGGTCGTTTTGGTTAAACAGAATTTGCCCCGGAGACGCTGGTGGTTGGGCAAAGTTCACCAGTTATACTACAGCAAGGACGAAAGAGTGCGATCCGCCAAAGCAGCTTTGGGCAGCCAGAAGTGTATCAACCGCCCTATCAATCATTTGTTTCCCTTGGAAAGTATACACTTCTGAGCTGGTTGAAGAAAAGCAAGTACTGGAGTCAGCTAAAGACGTTCCTGTGGAGTGTCGCGAGAGCGATGCTTTAAATGATAAATCTAATTAAAAAGATGAAATTTCTAACGTTTTGATCATATAGTAGACTTTGAGACTTTCAGTTGACTACTTTCGTGATTATCGCCGTATATATAAGCTGTATCTTTTGAGTTAAAAGCTGTCTTCAAATTTTGGTAATGCAGAAACCAAAACACGATACTTGGCCACATCAACAAAAGTCTGACACAAAAATGTGTGTACAAAATCTGTAAGGCTTCCAGTGAACTCAATATACGTCATAACCCCATAAAACCATATATTTTCGGAATGCTTGCAGCGAGACAAACATTTCTATAAATCTAAAATATTATAAAATTTCAAAAATTTTAAAACATCGGTTTTTCAGGGAATTTTTTCGGACCGTTCAAGCTATTCAGCTCATTCTGTCAGAAAAATGTTCCCGTCCGAAGACGCATCGATTGAAACAAGAACGAAAAAAATCGGTTGAGAAATAAGCATTTTATTCCAAAATTTCGTTTTTTCATTTCCTTTGATGTTTGCCGCTTTTTGCAACTTTGACTTGTTATTACTCGCGACTCGCTCAACGGAAAACATTTTCGATCAGATTTTCCGGACCGCCTAGGCGTCAGATTTGACTTGAAATATGTGGTATTTCAAAATTTGAAAGTCGATTTTTTCGAAAAATACCCCTTTTTGACCCAAAATTTCGGCATAGCGGTTCTAGCAAAAGCGAGTAAAACTAATATAATCATAAAATTAAAGCTGAGCTGAATCCAACGATATAAAGCTTTTGTTGCTACGACTTATATTGCGCCAGCAATGAATTTTTAAACAATATCCCTTTTTCAGCTGGTTTTGCTAGTTTACACTGCTTCACACCCGATTGCACCAAATGTGTTTAAAATCTAATTAGCTAAATTAGATTTTAAACAGATCTTAAATATATTTAAGTGAACAGAGCATTGCACCTACTTAAATATATTTAAAATCTGTTTAAAATCTGATTACCTCTTGAAACTTAATTAGATTTTAAACATGCCTCATACTATGTTTAAAATCTGTTTAACGTGAAAATCTAGCAATTTGCACGAATTTTCTGGGAGTTTTCACGGAATTTATTTTTCTCCATTATTTTTCTTGAGCGATTATAATTTAGTTTATGTATTTATATACAAGATACAAGTAAGAAATCCAATAAATTTAAAATTTGGAGAGATTCATTTCCTTGTACAAGTTTGCACAGAAGCATTTTTTGGTTGATGTAATAGCTTACTAAATGAAATCCTGAAAACGCTGCATTCATAAAAGTTAATGATAAGAACAGTAGGTTGCCACAATTTGTTACCATCAAATAAGCAAACTCGGATCTTTTCTGACAGTCAAACTAAGGTTAATCTTACCCAACCTAACTAAGAATGTAAAGAGAAAGAAATAAAGTTTTGAAAACACGAATGATTAGATTTTAAACAGTTTCACACTATCGTGACATTAGTTTTTATCATTGGACAGAGCTACTACTTCAAAGCTGCCGCTCGGTGTCTGATAGGCTGTTTTAGTCACGTGACCCTTAATTAGATTTTAGTAAAACAGATTTTAAATAGAAGTTAAAACGATTTTACGCAAAAACATTTTGGTGCAATGGAAAATGTGTTTAATGTTTAAATCTTTCTAGTTAATAAGATTTTAAGATAATTAGATTTTACGTAGAAACGTTTGGTGCAATCGGGCATCAGTCAGATCACGGCGGTAACATCAAAGAGAGCCAAAAACCAGCTGAAATAAGGGATATTGTTTAAAAATTCATTGCTGGCGCAATATAAGTCGTAGCAACAAAAGCTTTATATCGTTGGATTCAGCACAGCTTGAATTTTATGATTATGTTATTTTTACTCACTTTTGTTAAATCTGCGAATCTCTTGAACTTTATGGCCACCACAAAGACTCAACACGGTCTCCTTTGAACTTAGTTACTGATTGCTACGATAAACATTATTAATTGATATTGACATCATTTGCAAGCTCTTAGCATGCTCTATCCGATGTGAAGCATTTGGTCGTATGTTATTTCATTAATAAGTTAATTTTAAAAAGGAGATGAAAATTTGTAAATTCTCAAATTTTTCAAACATTTTTAACTTAATTTTTCCGTAATGCAAGATAAAAACAAACTACTTATACCGTTGAATAGAGCACGTTTAGAGCTTTCGATTGATATAAATATTAACGAATAATATTCATTGTAGCAATTACTAACTAACTTTAAAGTGGACCATGTTGACACCCTGTGGTCATAAATATCAAGAGATCCAAATCTGCTTTGCCGAAATTTTTGGTCAAAAAGTGGTATTTTTCAAAAAATCGACTTTCAAAATTTGAAATACCACATATATTAGGTGAACGCGGGCGCCTAGGCGGTCCTGAAAATCTAATCGAAAAAATTTTCCGTTGAGCGAATCGCGAATAATAAGCAGTCAAAGTTACAAAAAGCGGCAAACATCAAAGGAAATGGAAAAACGAAATTTTGGAATAAAATGCTTATTTCTCAACCGATTTTTTTCGTTCTGTCAATCGATGAGTCTTCGGACGGGAAAATTTTTCTGAAAGGATGAGCTGAATAGCTTGAACGGTCCGAAAAAAATCCCCCAAAAACCGATATTTTAAAGCTTTGAAATTTTAAAAATTTTAAATTTTATAAAAATATTTGTCTCGCTGCAAGGATTCCGAAAATATATGGTTTTATGGGGTTACGACGTATATTTAGTTCACTGGAGGCCTTACAGATTTTGTACACAGATTTCTGTGTCAGACTTTAGTTTTCGAATGAATGAATGAAACCGTTTTATTTGGCTAACATAGGTTGGCTTGATGACCATAGTGGGGCCCATAGATTAAATCTAAGTCTTAATGATTTTATTGCGCACCCTGCTATGAGGTTTCCAATTTGAAGTCTAATAGAAAGGTCAAATGATGGTCAACTCTAATACACAGTTTCAATACACATTACAAATAAAGGGGACCAGTAGAGGGGGCCCCAGCAGTGAATGTATAATGACAACAAATTGACATGATGCAAATACAATTGACTTTTCATTTAAAACGAAGTGATTAAAATTAAGCTTTAAAACACCAATTATTGTAAATTAAAAATTATGTCTTTATCTCTAAATTTTTATAAAATTATCTCCTGTAGTGTGCTAAAGTCACTGATGAAGGAGTCAAGTCAAATTTTTTCATCTTCTTTATAACTTAGCTTATTAATTGCGCGTAACAAGTAATTTTGTCACACCGTTGAATAGAATTCCGAGGAAATAATTTTACTGAATCTGTATTAATTAAAACGTTCAAGTTTTTCCAGTTAATGTTTTATTTTAAATGAAAAGTCAGTTGTATTTACAAGATTACAATTTGTTTTTATGCATTCACTGCTAGGCCCCCTCTATTTGTACTGTGCATTAGAACTGTTTATTAGAGTTGACGATTATTTCACCTTTCTATTGGACTTCAATCTAGAAACGGCACAGCAGGGCATGCAATAAAGTCACTACGACTTAGATTCGATCTGGGGGCCCAGCTATGGCCACCAAGCCTATTAGCCCATAGGTTATGCAAGTCAGGCACACGGAACTGATTGCAGTAAAGACATAATATATATAAGTCACAGAATAGCCAAATAGGTGACATACAAGATTCTGCATGCACCAACACTGCAGAAACATCAACTTATATACGTATATACATATATAACGTTATACATATATAACGTTATATAACGTATATACATTTTTTTAAAGTTCTCCGTGGTTTTGGGCCGCACTTTTTACACTTTTGGACCGCACTTTTTGCACTTTTCACAACGGATTTATTTCCCAAAATTTCGCAGACGGATAAATTATTGGTTTTGCCAACTCATTTCTGCATTAATTTTAAAAATGCTACAGTATTAAATACTTTTTAAAAAACCTAAAGCAAACATAGGTATGTCACAATTGTTCTTCTTGGGGTGGTGATGGAACATGGAAGCCAAAAATTTAGCGTTCGTAGGCAAAATCGAAAATTTTTTGCAGATTTTGGAATTTCTGGAAAACCGGGTCACCGGGGCACCGGGTCAAGCCTGAGTGACCCGGTTCCATCACTGGTAGGCACGCGACGTGGCCCGTCAGTGGTGCTCTCCGCAGACCGCAGTCAAGAGGCGGAGAGACGAAGATCATGGACAGAAACATGATCCCCAAGCAGAACTACCATACGGTTATTGGCACCGAGGCACCGCAGTCACGCCCAAGGCAACAGCAGTCGTATATCTGACTGCAGTTGCCCCCCGCTTGATAATAGCAACTATGATGGCGGAAAGCTAATAGCCTGCTAAGAAGGCAAAAGGGATAAAAAAGGGCTGCAGAAGCGGAATCGCTGGGGAGGCGAGCTCTAAGATAGGATAGGTTGAAACATGCGGTCTGAGAAGTTCCGAATGCAAGTAAAAGTTTTGGCCATCAGTGTTAAATATTTATGATTGGAGTTTGTCAAAATTTTTGGAAAATTAAGAAATGGTTTAAGTTAAATTTTTAGGTTTTAGGTTCTAAAATTTCCAGTCTACAGGAACTCTAAAACGATGAAAAACAATTGTTTTCCGCAGGTTGCAATGGAGATACAGAGAGATTCCTTTTTCGCCCCCCCCATGCCCATCACAGCCTGAGAATTCTACACTAGACGTATCTACTTCAGTTTAACTTAGTTAACTTAATTTAAAGAAATGGTGACAACTTAGCTGGCACTCGATCCTTTGAAAATCCACAATTTGAAATTGATTTGTTGGACACAGGAGGGACCACACCTCCTGTGCCGTAGATCTTCTCTTTTCAGCATGTTTGTCCCAGGAAAGCGTGAGAGTGATGTAGTCAGCTCTCAGACATGTCCAACCATTCTATGCCAAATTTGGCACTGTCCGACTTGGAAATCAGGGCATCATCATAGCCAATAGTCTTCATACTGAAAGCCTGCATCCGCGTGGCAACTTCATGTTCAGTTCTTCCCAGTCCAATAATGGCCAAAGTCTTATCCCGCAGTTCCGTTCCCATTTTCGATTTCTTCAGCGAAGAACAGTTCTGTCAGTCTGGTATTGTTGAATCCTTCAGTGTTCCTATATGAAACCTCAGCTTTTGATACGATAACGTAATATCAAATCAGGTCTTTGTTTATTGCAAAATGGGCAACTTTCAACCAACCTATTTAGGTATACTGCCCATTGGCTGCCCGTTCGAATCCAGCGTAGAAGCTTGTTGCAGCTTTTTAAATCAAAAGCTTTCAATTATTCTGTTGAAATTTGATGTGGGTATATTTTCAACCACACTGAGTTCAATCAAATAAAATTTTCAATTTCACAAGATTAAATTTATTCTGTTTGGCGGTACTTTTGACCAGAAGTTTTGGCAATTTTTGAAAATCCAATTTGACAAACATTTTGTCAGACAGCAGAAGTTCTCACTATTTGGCACAAATGTGCACATCTACAGAGCCTCTGAATACACTAAATTACAGCTCAATAGCTTGCACCGAAGTTAAAATTATTTTTGTTAGCCAAAAATGTTGAAACTTTGGGAGGATCTTCGACTGTCACTGCAAAACTATAGAATCAGGAATTCTGTAGAATTCCTGAGAATTTCAGGAATTTTGCGGAATTCCTAAACATTTCAGTAAAACTGTAGAATTATGGTGAAATTTCAATTGTTCTTGTTTTCCTCACATTTTCAGGGTTTCTGCTGAAATCAGTTTGTAGAGTTCCGCTTTGGCTTCAGGAAAACTCTAGAACTGTCTCAACAAATTGACATAGTTAGTTACATCAGACAAGGATTTAGTCGAAAAATCGTTTCGTGGAAAAAATATTCGTTTGAGGAAAATCAAACAACTGTTTTTTTACAATCAATTAATTAATTCAGAATCAATTTATCAGTTTTAAATGTTCAAAAACCATTTTAAATTTTATCGTTTCTTGCGATCTTTTTTAGTGACGATTATTTTCGGTAATCTTTCAGCTTCACTACAGTACTCACACATTTCCTTCTTTTCCGGCTTTTGTCCTACTTTTGGGTCCTGTTATATAAGGTTATCCCTCCATGCGTTGCGCGAAATTTTCTCGAAACTGGAAACCTTTTAGCCAAAACCAAGAAAATAGTCCCTCCGCAATAGTGGGAATTTCTACTCTGCCAAAGATCTTCGGAATCCGTAAAGCAGTTTTTGAGAAATCAATGTTTAAACCAAAATAACCGCAGTTTTGTCAAAATTGTTTTTCGGCCAAATCTCTAGCTTAAAGTAAGAACTTCAACTAATAGCCATGGATAATCACAACATTTGGCCGTAAGTTTGAAAAAACTGATTTCCTCGAAAAGGGCCATGTTTTGACCCTCAAAATGGTTTTTTGCTTATACTGACTTACTGGAGATAGCTCAAAGATTGTAAAAGCGAAAATGTTCATTTTCGTGTCCTCTTTCTAGCCATAACAACCAATCCGGTGTCTCGTTTACCCATTGGGAGCCTAAGGCCAAAAACCAAAACGTTCTTATCTTTTGGCCTAAAATTACGGGAGTGGTCCCATAATGTTAAAGAGCACAGAAATAGGTTAGTTTTAGCCATTTGCGTATAGGATTAAAGCCGTATGCGTCAAAAATACCCGAAAGGAAACCAGCACCTTAACCCTTTAACGCCCAGACTTAAAATTTTTGAGCTAGCACAATAACTTTTATGGTACGTTAACGCCCTTGGCCCAAAACCTCCGAAACAGCAAATTTTTTCTGATCGATCGATTTCTGCTGATCACGTGATCGGTTTTGTGATATAAAGTACACTCGACATCGGCCAATAGTGATTGTAAAGTACACTCGACATTATATCTATATCTGGCTGGGCTGGGCTTAGGCACTGGGGCAGTTTCCTGAGGGCGAGGCTCATCCTGGCGTTCAAGGCTAGCCTGCATCAAATCGAGCTCCAGTCCGCATTTGAAGTCATATAGACCCTTTTTGCTGTTTCCGGGCCTGCAATAAAGGAGCCAGGCATTAAAGACTGACATGTCTAGAGGACGGTAGAAAACCCAAAGGTAAAACTTTTTGGACCAGAAATCAATCGGGTAAAGAGCACAAAGCATGTCCATCTTATCCACGCCGCCCATATGCTTATTGTAGACATCCACCATGTGTGGACGTGGGATATCAACCTTTTCACGGTGTTTCCGATCCCACCTCTTGACGGCACCAACAAAATTAGATGCAACCAAGACTCTTCTGTTGTACCAAGGGCACACAGCAATTTCCTCCTTATGGACCCACAAATCGTATGACCCTCTGCCTTCCTTGCTAAGCTCCTTTTTCCCTTTCAGAGGTTTCTGATGGGAAGGGCCAGCTCTATTTTCGCGGAGTGTGCAGGGGGCTTTGATCCCAATCTGTTTCAGATCTATTAGCCTGTGGGCTGGACAAAGGACGTGACTCTTCAACGTCGGAGGCTGACGGTTGGCTTTCCTCAAATGCTGGTGGTCTCCTCTGGACATCGGTACTGCTGCCATGGGCCGACTGGACATCAGTCTTAGGATGAAGGGGTTGTCTTGCAAAACTGCTGACGTTGACGTAGGGTGTTCTGCGATTCTCGGACTCTTGGTTGTTGTGCATGATCTGACAGTCGACCACTTGACAGACGGACGAACTGAAATAAAGATAATAAATGATTGTTGATGTGCCATAGCCAGTTACGTTGTACGTTTATGCAGTAATAATATGTGGGAGACAAACCCAAAACAAATTGAAAAATAACGAAGATACGGTTTTTGACCGATAGCTTGAAACAGCTACAAAATTGACGGTTATGCTAAGAAGAAAAGCTGTTTAGAATTGTAAATGCTCTCGATTGATGTCGATATTGTGTATATTTGTAATGTTCGAAAACTTTTACATTTCCACTAACTTTTTCAAATTTCTTTTTCAACCAAATTAAAGTTCATGAAATGACGATTCAGAAAATATATACGTTGCTGCAGCAAAACTGTACCGCCAATTCAGTATAAACAAAACAATTTCGCTCCCTACATTTTTGGTCAGACTCAAGCTCTAGCTGCAAAAAGCAACAACTCCGCTAGCTGGTACCTGCTAACTGTCACACCACCAGAGCTCAGGAGAGAAAATCCCAGAGCTCTGGAGATCTTCCCATTTTTAGGAAGCGCTGTATACTATCGAATTCAACAATTGGGATGCAATTAATTCTGTAGAACGTTTCGCGAGTTCTTTTATCCTTTTACAGTTGCAGTCTAAACTAGTGTTTTGAGATTAGAGAAAATAGCAACTAAAAGCGGTGTTGTTAATAATGATACTGCCGATACTACTTCCCCTAGGCAATAAGCGGTTAAAGCAGGACCGTTTATTTATTTAACAGTTTATTTCCTTGAGTTTTGTTCATAAAACAAGTAAACAAGTAATTGATAGGAAAATGGATGTCAACAGAAAATAAAGAAAACGTCTCGACGATCTATCCCTAGATTGTGTGACTCTTCGCCGAATTGTTATCTGTGTACGTGACCTTACGCTTAAACACAAGGAAAGGATTTGCTGAAGAAACTTTTAAAGGGGGGTCAGCAATTATTAAGTTTGGAAGGATTAGCTATTACGACATTTCGATGTTTTAGTTTTTAATTTTTCTAAACAAGGGTTACGCGGTGATAAAATATATAAGCTAAAATATACAATTTCAACTAATTTTAAATAGTAAGTTAATATTGTCTATTAACATGTGTTCATTAAAGTTCTGTTAATGTCTACTGACGAAAGTGCAATTTCAATTATTTTTTTTATTTTAAAATTACTTAAGTTTTAATTGTTAATCTACAAATTCAATTTCTACAATTATCCAGAGTCGATACCATTTCGTCAGAGAATTGAAACAGTACAAAACCTTATTGACTTTAGTTTTCCTACTCGTAAAATTTACGTTACATGAGTTTGTTCTGCCCCCTCCTTTCCAGAACTTATTGCAAAGAGTGTATTAACTGTATTCCTTTTTGCATTTATGCATTACCACCAGCGGGATTTTCTATGTAATCTTGGTATGGATAGAGCAATCTTGACAAGACTTGGTGTCAGAGATAGTGTAATGAGCTGAGTCGGGAGTAAATTTAGGGGTACGCCGACGAAAGAAAATTGGGGGACACGCACAAAATTATAGCTCAATTACCAAATAATTCCGGGCTACTCCCAAAATTCTTCCTGGCTACCTAAATTAGAGATCAATTCCAGTAAAGAATTAAAAATTAAAGACAACTGATTGAAGTGCAAGGGACAGGGAACAGCTAAACCACAAACAACCCATGCTGGGAATAAATTACAAGCAGTGAGCTACCCAGCTGCACAAATAATAAGGGACAAATAGCAATAAAACGGGAAGGGAAAAACTAGTACGCAGCACAAAGGAATGCTGAAAAGTAGGCCAATGTAAACAGAAAATTAAGAATGGACAGGATATGACTCATACAGCCAACAGAAAATAAGAGAAACGTGGGCGACCCTCGCCAATAAAGTAAACAAGAAGGAAAGGGAGGGGGAGTATCAGCAACAAGAAAGGGGTAGGTGGGGTAAAGGGGGAACCACAAAAATTAGGAGCATGGGTTGGAAAGTTAGCAGAAAAAAGGAAGGGGGGTTAAAGAATAAATTTAGTTAGGAAAAAACTATTGAAGTTTTTAAATAGAAAATGAAAACCAAGAGACTTAGGAAAGCGCTCCAGAAAAACGAAAGGGAATCAATTGATACCTAATTTGGCTATGCTTGGAAAATTCTAAAATTGGCATTTTTCACCTATAAAGATCAAAGGTGCCGCTGTCACGGTGAAATTTTTTCCCCTAGAAATTTTCCCCCCGGAAAAATTTCACCGGTGAAACTTTCCCCCGGAAAAATATCCCCGGTGAAATTTTTCCGGGGGGAAAGATTTCACCGTTCAGTTGTAAATAATCTTAACATCTATTTTCAACTTTCCAATTAATTTCTGTTTTCCGAATCGAATTTTTAATTGTTTCCTAACGTAATTAACAATATTTTTATGAAGTTATTACATAGGAGAAGGCCCCAGCTCCTAACAAATAATAAAATTCTCAAAACTGAGATTAATATAGATTTGCCCTGAATTCTTCCGTTTTAAAGATGCAACATAATTTTTTGAAAAGGTCACAGATGTAGCAAGGTGATACTCCGTTAGGCGCACACCTTACAATTTTTCGCAGTTGACAGAAATGCTCTACTCCGGTAGGCGCACACCTTACAAAACTGAGGGTTTACTGTAAAACACTCTACTCTGGCAGTCGCACACCTTACTAAATTGAAGGTTTACTGTAAAACGCTCTACTCCGGGAGGCGCACACCTTACAAATAGTGATATCTTGTCGTCGTTACTATGGACTGAACTGTTGGAGCAAATTTTGTATTAACAAATAGTAGTCATTAGGTATTATTTAAATTATACATAATTAATAAAATGAAAAATAAATTAATAAATAATACATATACATCATGCTAAAATATTAAACTGTGCCGTTGTGTAATAAGAATTTTGATTTTAAATTATTTAATTAATTTTTAAAGATTTAAAATTGAACTAGGTCTAAATCTTGGAATCCTAAATCTTAAATTTTCAAAAATTAGACGTCGAAAATGAACATTTTTGCTTTTACAACCTTTGAGCTATCTCCAGTGGTTAAGTCAGTATAAGCAAAAAACTGTTTTAGGGTCAAAAAATGGCAGTTTTTTCAGTTGAATGAAATGAAATGAAATCAGGCAATGAAATCAGTTTTTTCAAAATTACAGCCACGTGTTAAAAGGGCAAAGTTGGCGTATTTATACTCAAGTATATTTATACTATTGTTTTGAGAAATCGATGTTCAAAAAGTTTTGGTCTTTATTCATCCTGTTGGATGTCAGCATGTCAGAAAATTTCTGCTATTTTTTTGCTAGTTTTCCAGTTTCGTAAGCCCATGTGAATGTTCAGATAATAAGCTTAAGAATAAAGCTCTTTCCAGCTCCCAGAATTGCGAAAGTTATAGCGTTTCAAAAATAAATCATCACAAAAGCTCTGCACAAAAGGATACCACCACCTTAAGTCAAAGCAGATAAAAGCTTTATATCATCAAATTTCCAAACAACTGAAAAAAATAACTGTTTCTCACTGTATTATAATCCTTATAATATATGTATTGGATTAATTAAGATTAAATAATTATTTAATAGAAAGGCCATTTTAAAATTATCTTGGCTAAATTTACGAACTAAAACCTGGTTAACATATAAAACTTTAACACTCACTTAAATATATATATATATATATATATATATATATATATATATATATATATATATATATATATAATATATATATAAGTATGTATGTATATATTTAAACATTTGTCATTAAATTAACAATTAGGTGTTCAAAAATCGTTAACTTAATTTATAAAGTCTTAACTTTCTTTACAGTTTATTTAGTCTGCGGGGACAGATTTTACTTTCCTATTCATTTCACGGGGACAGTTGTTCAGATCATTGCCTGTGACCTATCCTTCTCAGTTCTTTATTGTCTCTGAGTTTTGACTTAAAGTCTCCCAACATTTTTGAAAGCCAAGTTATAACGTCAAAGCCAAGTTCCATTTGTTCAAAGATGCATTTGGATTTCACCCATCCCGCCTACTGGAAAAAGAAAACTAGTCGTCTACAACTCTAGGTACTCAAAGATAGACTGTATAAACAAATTTGCATATTTACCGATAAACCATAATGTTCATCAACATTGACCGATGGCACAGGCTAATCGTTCACCAGGTTGACTCGCTCCACGTAATATTCAGCATAAGCCAGCCCCCCCCCCAAGAAAACTCTGCTCAGGTTGATTTCTTCATGGCAGAACCCAGGCTATAGGCTGATTTTGCTTTAAATTTAATTCAAAATTTAAAATTCACAATTTCTTATTTTGTATTTGGACACGTTAGAGTGTGATAAATTCATAACTTTAAATTTAAAAATTTCAAATTTTTAGTTTTTGAATTTTAACTGCCTCCAGTATATACCTCCATACGAAATCTTAATGTTAAAGGAAGTAAATCAAGTTAATGCTTGTGAGTAAAAGCGCAGGAGATCCCAATCATTCTGGGCCCATAAGTATACTTTATAGCACACCTTATCGTGCATTCACTGATTTATACGCACGCCGTGTGGGAAGCCCCGAGTGTGGGGCACGAGTGTCACGCACGAGGGTTTCCCATGCGACGTGCGCAGTAGAAATTAGTGAACAGCGCTAAAGTGTGTTGTAAAGTGCTTATACAACGATGAAACCTATCCTTAATTGATGAAACCTTACTCGTTTATGTAGCAGCTGGCAGATATGTCTAGTCACATTTCACTGTAAAGTGGCAGCAATCTCATTGCTTGCTATGGCTGGGAGGCCTATTTTTTGTACAATTGTACTACACGGTAAGCCTTCGCTGCTCTCCTGTCGGCTGCCAGCAGAACTGACAGCACTGCTCAAGAATTTCTAGTATGCGTACAAATCTCTGAGAGCACTGCTGGTAGTGCTACAACTTACACTTGTAGCATTGTGCAACGGCTGATTGATCCCACTTTGTCCGCAGCTGACAATATAGTGACACAAAACCGGCAAAAATAGTTTGTCAAGTTGACAAACTTTGAATTTGAATTCATCTGAAATTTTGTGTGTAGGATGTTTGCATATACGCTCAGGCCTTTTTCTAGTTTTTCATAAGAACGAGTTTTCCGTTTTTAGCGTATTTCAAAAATTTTAAAATTTTATCACTATCTTGCGCCAATGAAGAATAACTGAAGACTAACCTAACCTCGAGGTTAACGCAGGGTTAAGTCGTTATTCTCAAGATATTTCGTTGCACCAATCAGGGTTAACTTATTCAGTTAACCTCGAGTATAACGAGGGATCTCTTTAACTTTATCCCCCCCAACTAGTTTGGGGGGGATAAAGTTAAATTGGGGTCAGCAATCAAAATTTGTGTAAAAGGGAAACAATGTGTACTTGACGTCCTTTTAGTAGTCATTCATTAGAACTTGTTCTATCAGAAGATGAACACAATTTGAAAAAAGTTATTTCGTTTCGTTAGCTCAGTATATATACCTAAGCTTACATGTTAAGCTTACAAGTTTAGCTTATACTGAGCTAACGAAAAGCTGAATTGAAAAACGGATGTCAGATTCGTGCTCAACGCCACCGAAAACCCCTGTGCCTGTATGCAAGTTTTCAGCAAATGTTTTTTCAAAAAATTATTCGTTTCCCCTTGGTCCCCCCTACCAAACTAAAATTTACAATGTTAAAATTTTTTTTTAAATTTTAAATTTTTTTAATTCATCAGCCTCCAATATGAAGCCATGCAATAAATAATGCAATAAAACACAATGTGACACTGAATTAGTGTTTTTAGGCAGGTTTTAATTCTGGGGGGGGGATAAAGTTTAATTGAGGTTCTGGGGGGGGATAAAGTTAAATTGGTCCATAACGAGTTTTCCGTTTTTTAACGTATTTCAAAAATTTTAAAATTTTATCACTATCTTGCGCCAATGAAGAATACCTGAAGACTAACCTAACCCCGAGGTTAACTCAGGGTTAAGTCGTTATTCTCAAGATATTTCGTTGCACCAATCAGGGTTAACTTATTCAGTTAACCTCGAGTATAACTTATTATGGATCAAGTAAACAATCTCCCCCCCCCCAGCCTCAATTGGGGGGGAGATAGTTTACTTGATGTTAACTTTAGCAAAACTTAACCAATTTAGCTCAGATTTTGTGTGGATGCATTCCAACACATGTCTGATTGATTGGTAATAAAATTTTAAAATTTTAAAAAATTTAAATTTTTAAGTTTTTTAAGGGGGGACCAAGGGGAATCAAAAGCTTTTTTGTCGTCAATTTTGCTGAAACATTGTATATAGGGGTTTTCGGGGTCGTAGAACACAAAGTCTGAAGTCCGTTTTTCGATTCAGCTTTCCGTTAGCTCAGTAAAAGCTAAACTAGTAAGCTTAAGATCTAAGCTTATGCTGAGCTAACAAAACGCTGACTCGAAAAACGGACTTCAGATTCGTGTTCTACGACCCCGAAAACCCCTATATACAATGTTTCAGCAAAATTGACGACAAAAAATTTTTTGATTCCCCTTGGTCCCCCCTTAAAAACTTAAATATTTAAATTTTTTAAAATTTTAAAATTTTATTACCAATCAATCAGACATGTGTTGGAATGCATCCACACAAAATTTGAGCTAAATTGGTTAAGCTCTGAAAGATGAAGATGAAAGCGTTGGGGGGAGATAGTTTACTTGAGAATTTGGGGGGGGGGGAGATTGCTTACTTGATCCTTTATTCCTCAACTGGCAAAAATTTAACCCTCAGTTTAATAAGGGTTAGCTGAAGAATAAGGGGTTGATAACGGTTCTAAACGCCTGAAAGTCTCCTTATTTGGAATAAATCTTGCTGTATGAAAGCTAACACAGGTAAAATTAGTTATCTGGCGGAATTTCAAAGGACATTGAAAATTCAGCAAAGTATTCGAATTATCGTTTCTGGAATTATACTGTCACATTATTGTTCAGAGTAAGTGGATTTCGTTCGAAATGAAAATTATTATCCGAAAAGAAGATCGAATTGGATAACAGTGGGTCAGTTCTTTTATTTGCTAGTAAGCTCGGGGTTATCTTTATTCTTAAGCTATTCTTTAGTTAAGTTGGAGGTTAAATCTATCCCCGAGCCTAGTCTTCAGTTATGCTCAAGATTAACTCTATTTCTGAACTAGTCTGATTGCTTGGAAACAAGGCGGTGCTTTTGCCTATTGGGCAGTCTTAATACTAACTATTAATGTCAAGAATAGACTTATTCTTGAGTTCAGGATCAGGGTTGGTTATTTTCCAACTTAGTTGGGTTATTGCAACGGAATAAAATTTTTTCCTGAGCTTGAGCTCAGGTGCAGAATAGTTAACTCCAAGTTAACTCAGGAACAGCTAAGTTATTCTGATTTTGTGCAAGTGGCGGTATATCTTTCTTAATATTATGTTTTTTCAGAAACAAAGAAAACGTGCCTGAGCGTACGCAGACATGGAGCATATCTGCAAAATTTGGTAAAGTTTGGTTGAACCAGTTACGAGGAAATCAAAGACAAAGATTTTGTATTTTCATTGTTTGCTTTGGTTTTGGGAATTTACAATGCATTCAATTAAGTATAATAGTATAATAGTATAAGAGTATACATAAATACACAATAACAACCTTTAAAACACAATGTATTTAATTTTCAATAAACTGTTCATACTTTCTTTACCTTGCGGGTGCAACCGGTCGACGTTAATCAATCATTTGTAAAACTATTTGTAACGTTTGATAGAGACCACGTTCGATTTTCAGAACATAATGATGAAACAGAACTTGATAATGAAAATAATTTTCTCTGAATGTGATGTCATGTGGAAATGTACCAGAAGAATGTAAAAGAAAATTTCTCTACTATTTACTTTAAGGTGGTGATTCCTGTTGGGCACATAAATTTAAATGAAATTCTAAATGAAATGATTATATTCATTCGAAAGATTTCGTTGAGCTTCATATTTTTGCTTTCTAAAGCAACGTTCTAGCTTTTCTTTACCGTGAGATATAGCCGATTTTCTTGTTTTGGCGTCGAAAACTTGTCGTTTTTGCAGAAATCAAATAGTCCATCAATTCATGAACTTATGCAAGTTGTAAAATCATACTAAGGGTGTCGATCTGAAGGTCTCATAGGGGCAAACTATCAGACGCATGAACTTAGCTATCCCGTAGGCTGCTATCATAAGAAAAGTAGTTTTTGCGAAAACACGAGCAATTTTTTCCAACGATTGTGGAGCATTCACCATACAAGCTGGAGGCTGCTACCTAACAGAAGTGTTCTGCACAAATATACCAATCGACGTTTTTAGTTGCCCCGATTACTGCTTTCTAGGTAAAGTAATCTCATGACAATTTAGAAACAGTAGGCAAAATACAGGTTACGCACACATTTCAGCTTATTTCTCCATAACGAAGAGCGATTTCACAATAAATAAAAAATCGTCCCCAGCTATTTGACTGAGGTATCGAATGATATAACCGATGTCTCTTTAAAATTTTATTACCAATCAATCAGACATGTGTTGGAATGCATCCACACAAAATTTGAGCTAAATTGGTTAAGCTCTGAAAGATTTATAGCGTTGGGGGGGAGATAGTTTACTTGAGAATTTGGGGGGGGGGATTGCTTACTTGATCCTTTATTCCTCAACTGGCAAAAATTTAACCCTCAGTTTAATAAGGGTTAGCTGAAGAATAAGGGGTTGATAACGGTTCTAAACGCCTGAAAGTCTCCTTATTTGGAATAAATCTTGCTGTATGAAAGCTAACACAGGTAAAATTAGTTATCTGGCGGAATTTCAAAGGACATTGAAAATTCAGCAAAGTATTCGAATTATCGTTTCTGGAATTATACTGTCACATTATTGTTCAGAGTAAGTGGATTTCGTTCGAAATGAAAATTATTATCCGAAAAGAAGATCGAATTGGATAACAGTGGGTCAGTTCTTTTATTTGCTAGTAAGCTCGGGGTTATCTTTATTCTTAAGCTATTCTTTAGTTAAGTTGGAGGTTAAATCTATCCCCGAGCCTAGTCTTCAGTTATGCTCAAGATTAACTCTATTTCTGAACTAGTCTGATTGCTTGGAAACAAGGCGGTGCTTTTGCCTATTGGGCAGTCTTAATACTAACTATTAATGTCAAGAATAGACTTATTCTTGAGTTCAGGATCAGGGTTGGTTATTTTCCAACTTAGTTGGGTTATTGCAACGGAATAAAATTTTTTCCTGAGCTTGAGCTCAGGTGCAGAATAGTTAACTCCAAGTTAACTCAGGAACAGCTAAGTTATTCTGATTTTGTGCAAGTGGCGGTATATCTTTCTTAATATTATGTTTTTTCAGAAACAAAGAAAACGTGCCTGAGCGTACGCAGACATGGAGCATATCTGCAAAATTTGGTAAAGTTTGGTTGAACCAGTTACGAGGAAATCAAAGACAAAGATTTTGTATTTTCATTGTTTGCTTTGGTTTTGGGAATTTACAATGCATTCAATTAAGTATAATAGTATAATAGTATAAGAGTATACATAAATACACAATAATAACCTTTAAAACTCAATGTATTTAATTTTCAATAAACTGTTCATACTTTCTTTACCTTGCGGGTGCAACCGGTCGACGTTAATCAATCATTTGTAAAACTATTTGTGACGTTTGATAGAGACCACGTTCGATTTTCAGAACATAATGATGATACAGAACTTGATAATGAAAATAATTTTCTCTGAATGTGATGTCATGTGGAAATGTACCAGAAGAATGTAAAAGAAAATTTCTCTACTATTTACTTTAAGGTGGTGATTCCTGTTGGGCACATAAATCTAAATGAAATTTGACGAAACTTTCCGAAATACGTTCTTTTACCGTCATTACAGCCTCCGCGCAATCCCTATTCAAAAATTCGAGATTTCCGGTCAGTGCGGTTTTTCCCAATTTTTGAAAGTTTGGCAGCAGCTATACAATTATGATTATATTCATTCGAAAGATTTCGTTGAGCTTCATATTTTTGCTTTCTAAAGCAACGTTCTAGCTTTTCTTTACCGTGAGATATAGCCGATTTTCTTGTTTTGGCGTCGAAAACTTGTCGTTTTTGCAGAAATCAAATAGTCCATCAATTCATGAACTTATGCAAGTTGTAAAATCATACTAAGGGTGTCGATCTGAAGGTCTCATAGGGGCAAACTATCAGACGCATGAACTTAGCTATCCCGTAGGCTGCTATCATAAAAAAAGTAGTTTTTGCGAAAACACGAGCAATTTTTTCCAACGATTGTGGAGCATTCACCATACAAGCTGGAGGCTGCTACCTAACAGAAGTGTTCTGCACAAATATACCCATCGACGTTTTTAGTTGCCCCGATTACTGCTTTCTAGGTAAAGTAATCTCATGACAATTTAGAAACAGTAGGCAAAATACAGGTTACGCACACATTTGAGCTTATTTCTCCATAACGAAGAGCGATTTCACAATAAATAAAAAATCGTCCCCAGCTATTTGACTGAGGTATCAATAGGCATGGAGGGTGAAAAAGGTCCCTCTGTGTCTATTACTTATAGTAAAATTCCCCGTAAAATATGTCAAAACTACTGTAGAAATAACTATAGAAATTTGCATGAAGCAAAGCCAGTCTGCTGAGGTTTTAACGCTTAGGCAGCATCCCAAACTGGCAATTCTTTCGAACATTTTGAATTTTAGTGCTCTTTGCAGACCGCAATTTTTCTTACTATCCTATCTAAGTGCTCGTTCACACCTCCATTCCCTTTCTGCAGCCTCTGTTTTTTCCTTTCTTGCCTAACGAGCAGGCACTCTAGTTTTCCGCCTACTTAGTTGCTATTGCCAAGCGGGGGGCAACTGCATTCGGTGGAACGAATGTAGCTGCCTTGGGAGTGACTGAAATAACCGTACGGTAGCTTGCTCGGGGATCACGTTTTCTGTCCGTGATCTTCTTCTCTCCGCCTCTTGACTGCGGTCTGCGGGGAGGACCATTCACGGGCCACTAGGTGTGCCTAACAATGGTGGGCCAAAGGCAAAAAAAAAAAAGAATGATATAACCGATGTCTCGCGAAAAATTTACTTGAGTCTGCAAAATATCTGGAAAATTATACTTTTTCTAAAATGTGTTAAAAATATTTTAGAAAAGCAACATTAGTTTCACTGTAAGCATTAAAACGAGAAAATGTCAAGCAGCATTTTGATATAAAAATGGCTTCTGAACTCCACGTAATGAATGAGTAATAATGGTGCAAACTTTATGTGACCAAAGGGAATCACC